>CAUYPK010075301.1:0-101742 GCA_963574355.1 Loris lydekkerianus
TCATGGGGATACAAACATCAATGGTTTGGTCCCTGTCTTAGGTTGACTGAATGCAGAGTGATCTTACCCATCTTTGGGTACTATGAATGTAATCCACCATGCAGCCTCTCCATATCCTGTCTTAGGTTGTCCCAGCTTTGGGAGTCTTACCCATCATTGGTGCTATGGAGGGCGGTGAAGAATAACAGTTAGATTCTTGGTTAATGAGCCGGTGATATTGGACCTCGACCTGATTTAACTGCCTCTATCTGGTTCAGGGATTCTTATGTTAAATAATAAGCTTGCAATAATTGCAGTTTTTCTTCCTGATAAGCAGACAAACAGCACTAAACAAACAAGCAAAATCTCTGGGTTATAGACTGAGATGTTTTCAATGTTTTGCTGTGTATTTTTGAGAAGTTACTTACCTTTTCTGAATCTCCTTTCTTACAAAATAGGGATCATACTTGGCTGTATTGGATGTTATTTTTATTTATTTATTTATTTATTTATTTATTTATTTATTTATTTTGCAGTTTTGGCCTGGGCTGAGTTTGAACCCACCACCTCCAGCATATGGAGCCAGCACCCTACTCCTTTGAGCCACGGGCACTGCTCTATTGGATGTTAATTTAAGGGCAATGAGTAGAATAGCTTCAAAGTACCCTGCTAAGTGATCTTACAAAATATATCCCCATTCAAATTATTTCTTAAATGTCTTCTTTCAAAATAAGAAACTGAACTAGATAATCCATTTGAGTGTTATGTTAGTTACCTAGTGCTCCCCTAAAAGTGTATGGCAAACTGGATGGCTTAAAACAGCATACATTTATTTTCTCACAAATCTGGAGCTTAGAAATCTGAAATGAGGTGTCATAAAATTTGTGCTCCCTCTGAAGTCTCTAGAGCAGTGTTTTTCAACCATTTTGTTTATCTCTCAGCACACTCAAACTTATAGTTAAACTTGTATGGCACACTTAAATTATGTTGATCAAAAAAAAAAAAAAGAGTAGAATAAAGAATATACTTACTGTGCTGTAAACATCTTTGAAAAATAATTTGATTAATGATTTTTAAAACTTTTCACAGCACACCTAAGATCCTCTCATGGCACATGAGTGTGCTACAGCATTCTGGTTGAAAATCACTGTTCTAGAGAAAATTCTTCTTTGCCTCTTAATGGTTTCTTGTGGCTTCTGGTCATCTTTGGCATTCGATGGCTGGTAACTGCACCGTTTCAATCTCTGCCTTCATCTTCACATGATCTTCTCACCTCTGTGTTGAGTCTATATGAGTCCTCCTTTTATTATTCAGGATCCACCTTAATCCAGTGTAACCTCTGCTTGACTAATTATGTGGGCAAAGACCCTATTTCCCAATAAATTCATATTCTGAGGTTCTGAGCATACATGAAATTTGGGAGTATATTCAACCTATGTATTGCAAAGCCTATGAATTGTAGAGATTGTTAGTAAGATTCAGTGTAGTCTGGTTGAAGACTGAACAAACTATGAAGATTTAAAATCATTTCAGTCACCACCTCTCAAGCAGAGAAGAAATGTTGGTATTAGGGGACATCCCCAGAATCCTTTCAATAACATTGCATTTGATATGCTCCTAACTTCTTCCTCTCTCCAGAATTCTAACTTTGCCTAGATATAGCACTTTCTGAATTTTAAGGACAAAGTCCTTAGGTGGCCTAAGGAAACCAGTAAGTGAGTGGAGTCAGCCCAATAATTGTTTGCTGACTCTCTGTGAGAATCGTGACTGGTGTTGACCCTTGTTCAGATTTCTACAGTTTCACTTTCAGGTGGTAAAAACTCTATAAGGAATTCTTCTTAGACACTGATGCCAAGGTGTTGGCTCTGATTTTAATAGCTATGACTTGAAATAATAATTGTGTGCCATCACATTAAAATCTTCCAGCGTCAGCCTTCAGGAAGCCCCTAAACCTATAAAATATCCTGCAAGCAAGAATTCTGGCCTAACACAACTTCACATCAGGTGTGACAAAATTAAATTCAAGAAAATCTAAGAGTCACAGCTGGTGTTCGAACCTCACTCAGGTTCTTACCACCCTGCTGACTGTGTGTGTGTGCACGCATGGACGTACATACAAACTGACATTAATCATATTTCAGGGAATGGAAACAATAATCAAACATTAACTGCATTTTGGCAACAGTTTTTCTTAATGAGTTAGAATTCTTGTTAGTTTCCCTTTGTTAATAACTAGTTCAGAAAACATAACAATGATAACACAATTATTTTACTTTTTTTTTTTTTTTTTTTTTTTGCAGTTTTTGTCCAGGGCTGGGTTTGAACCCACCACCTCCAGCATATGGGGCCGGCACCTTACTCCTTTGAGCGACAGGTGGTGCTCAGATACCACAATTATTTTAAAAATTCCAACAATGGTGAGAGGTGACTTCTACTAAACTTCACACTGAGGAGAACGCTAGGCACATAATTTTTACTTTCTGTTATAAATCACCTATTTGATCTTAACCCTCAGTTGGCTCTCTCTCTCTTTTTTTTTTGTTTTTAGAGACAGAGTCTCACTTTGTCGCCCTTGGTAGAGTGCCGTAGCATCACAGCTCACAGCAACCTCCAACTCTTTGGCTTAGATGATTCTCTTGTTTTATCCTCCCAAGTAGTTGGGACTATGGACCACAATGCCCGGCCTTTTTTTTTGTTGTTGCAGTTTGGCCGGGGCCAGGTTCGAACCCGCCACCCTCTGTATATGGGGTTGGTGCCCTACTTACTGAGCCACAGGCTCTCAGTCTGCTCTCTTGATTCAAAGTCCTCTCCTATAGTCTTGCAGTGAAATAAAAAATAATAATTACCACTTTTAGTTTTCAAGGGAGTTGTCTTCTAGTTCAGCCTAAAGTCTTCACAAAATTCCTTATCACTTCTAGAAATTAATTATTGTTACTTCTGGTGGTATGCTTTATCATTTAATATGTTATTTAACTATAAATAATAATGTAATAATAGATTTTAAATTGTATGACAATTTATGCCATAGTGTTTACATTCAAGAGCTTGGTTAATTTATTACCTTGAATATGATTTGTTTTATCTCTTCTTTATAATTCAATAATACTCTTATGGTATTTTTTCCAATTTCTTTGGAAATAGTAAAATTTCCATCATTCAAATCCAAGATTTTTAGAATTATCCTAGTAATGTTGCCTGTATCTGCAGTGGTCAGTATGGTAGTCACTCACCACAAATGACTTTTGGGCACTTAAAATGTGGCTCATCTGAAATGAGGTATGGCATAAGTCTAAAATATACCCTGGATTTCAAAGCCTTAATATTTAAAAAATGATGTAAAATATCCCATTATCAAATCTTATACTGGCTATGTTTTGAAAGGATAATATTTTAGATATATTACCTTAAATATATACTAATATATTTAATTTCAATTATTTCATTTTTACATTTTTAACATAACTAGTAGAAAATTTAAATTACAAATGAGCATTACTTCCTCACATTATATGTATATGTGAATCCTTATGCCTTATGCCTCACTAAGAAGTGGAGAAGATTGCCTAGCTGATATTAAACTGAGTTTGGGATAGTCTAATATGGTGGGCACATTTAACCTTTCTCAAAGAACTGTTGCTGGAAATTAAGAAACATTCATAGTTATCCATTTTTTCTCTGGTTTATTCTGTATGCACTCAACATCATAATCAATAGCTTTTGAATACGAGTCAAAGTCATTTCTTGTCCTATTGATCTGGCACTTTATGCCACCACTGGAAGTAGCATCAAAGGAGCTGGAGTTGAGGAAAGAAAGCGGTCTTTTGATCCAGAGCATCACACCAGGAGTCCCGTGTTCACTTTTACCTAAAGCTGTCCTCCAACTTCCATGAGAAGATTCACTGCCGAACTCTATTTGTCTTCCTGCTGCTATCTCCAAACAAGCCCAAATCTTCCATGTGGTTAATAAACTTCTTATCTTTTGAATGCTGAAAATAAAACAAACTTAATCCTCAGGGTGGTTCAGTCAGCCGACCGGGAGCCTTTTAGATGCTGCTTAGAGATACGGGACAACTAGGTTTTCTGCCCTGTGCGATTATCAATCTTCCCCTTGCATGCGTGTGTGTGTAAGGGTGTTAAAGGTGCTCCTCAGTGATAAATGCCGGCAGAATCACAAAGTGAATATTAATTTCTGTATTGTCAAGGTCAGATGTGTACCCAGGCTCATTGTTACTGGAATATTTATTGTTGCTGCTGTTAGGAAATCTATTTTATCCTGACCTCTCTTTTCAAGTATTAGGAAAGAAAGTGAGCAAAATGCCTCCACATTGCTCAGAAAAAAAGTCCTTTATCACAGTCCAATATGGTAATTGGGGCAATTATTTTGAGTTCCTTTAAAAAAAAAAAAATCAGTATGTGAGTTTAGAGGAGTTAAGGTAGGTGGAAACAGAACAGATAAAAACAAGATCTAGAGACAAGCTGATGTTCCTGAAAAGCAGGTGACTACACATAGAAAATGAAAGAGGAAAATTGCAGAGGAAATAAACGAAGAAGAAAAGAGTTTGTGATGAAGTCATGCATAGGAGTAGGGTGTGAAATTATCTGCCTGGCAGCCCAAGAAATTAAGGAAAGAAAAGAGGCAGAAGAATTTTAGGTTATGACTGTACATATGGGGTACATACGTAGTTGGACCTCTCTGAGTATAGTGACATACCTCAAACCCAGTGCGGTGCCAAACTGCGATATTCACTCATCCACACACCCGCCTGGCTTGGTCTTTTCCAGCATTTGCTATCTCCATGCAGAATGTTAGAATCACCCAGTTATGTGGGCTGGTATTGCAGGAGTCATTCTTGATGCTTCCGTCTTCTTCACTCCCTTACGTACAGTCCAAGTCCTTCTGATTTGACTTCAAGTGTAACTTTTAAATCCCTCCCCTTCTCTTCACCTCCATGGCCATTATTCCAATTCAAGCTCTTAGCATTACTCTTCTGGACTATAGAATATTTTAGCAACTTGTCTCTTAACACCCACATATACCCCCCATTAACTCACTCTTCATGCTTCAGACAGAACACAGAAAGTTTAACTCCATCTATTTTATTGCTTTCTGATTCCTGGAATAAAAGATCAAGGCTGGGTGCAGGGTGGCTCCCGCTTATAATCCTAGCACTCTGGGAGGTTGAGGTGGGAGGATCACTTAAGGCCTGAAGTTTGAGACCAGCCAGAGCAAGAGAAAGACCCCATCTCTGAAAAAAAAAAAAAAAAAAAAACAGAGACGTTAGCTGGATGCGGTGGTGCGTAGCTGTAGTCTCAGCTACTTGGGAGGCTGTGACAGAAGGATTACTTGAGCATGGGAGTTTGTGGTTGCAAGTGAGCTATGATGATGCCACTGCACTCTAGCTTGGGATGTGTCTAGCAGACATCCTAACTCAAAAAAAAAAAAAAAAAGACTCAAAAATCAAAATCTCCTAAGACCCTTAAAGCCCAGCTTTGTCTAACTCCTACCTTCCCATTTCCCCTGGCACCATAGGAACTGCCACCTTATTCTGTGAGGTCCATGGAAGTTTTTAATGTTTTCCATTCAGTTCTCACAGGGCCTGGCATACTGTAAAATTAGTTAATATTTATTGAGCATTTCCCTTATGCCAGACAACATCCATATATTGTTTATTAGTAATCTTTGCAACACACCTATGTGATAGGTACTGCTATAAACCACATTTTGAAAAATAAGGAAATTTGAACTCAGAGACATCATGTAGCTTTATCTCAGCCATATAACTTGAGTTAGGATTTTGGATTTGAACCCAGGGTCTCTGACTCTGAAGGCCACACTCTTTACTGCTGATCTTGACTATCAAAGATTTATTAGACGGGACGTGGTGGCATTTCCTGCCTCACAATATTCCAGAACCCTGATGCTGTAAAACCCTATGTGTTGGGAGAATAGAGTTCTACATTTCTTCCTTAATTTATAGTCCTTCCAAAAAGAGCCAGTTTACTTGTGGCAGTTCCTTATCTTTTAAAGCCTGAAGATAGATAAACAATAAATTTCTTCCTCAAAGAGATGGTATCTTTTAAGGCTGGATCTTTTTGTCGTTATGTAGAAAAATCTGCACACTTGACTGAAAAAGATTGCTGCTTCCTTCTGCTCTAATAAATGGCAGCAGGGCTCTGTTATAAAAGCAGTCTGCACATGTCATTTATTGCTCTATTAAAACTACAAACATCAGATATTGATTCTTCCCATGCTGACCGTAGTGCAAGCCAACTTTGAGGAAGGTTGCTGAGATTTAGTTACATTATCACCATGGGAAACACTCTGGGTTGCACATAAGCTGAAGACACCTGCTTCTCTGATGTGTATCTATTTATAGAGAACTGAGATTTTGTGTGCAGAAATACATTTCTGAAGCATATACAAGTCTCAAATTGATGTGAAGCAAGCGAGATGCCCTTCCTGGGGATTTCTGCTTGGGTGTCTTCTAAAGAATTCAACACCAATACGTGATCTGTACAGTATGGAAATATAGCAACAAAAGTAATTGCTGTCGATTATAATAGAACGTTGGTAATTCGACCACCCAAGGGACTGTAACAAACTGGTCAACATACAGAAGTGGTCAACATAAGGAACTAGGCCTACTGTACTGATACTCACATGCAGTACATGTCCAGTCTATGAATATTAGGTCAACGGAAGGAGGTGGTCGATGTAGGGCGGTGGTCAACTATGGAAGCTCTACTGTATTTATGAGAAGTTTGAAAGGCTTGACTTATGATGTGACGATATATCAGGAAAGTAGCAGCTCCTTTATTAGGCATTCTTTTGGCTGGGTTTGGTTTATAAACATAACCCTCACTGTTGACTCATGCTGTATCCTTCTAGGCAACTGTAGAATGCACGTTTTCATTTCCCATCCACCAATTTCATTTTCTCATTGTCCTCTAATAACATTGAGAATTAATACTTTTCCAAATTGTCTGATGAGGTGACCAAAATTTGCAAAAGTTTAAGGGACTTGATTTCAGGTAACAATACTATTAACTACCCTATTATTCTGAATGCTTGTTTTTCCATATGATCTCCTATAATCCTTACAGTAGCTCTGTGATATAGAAATTATGAACTCCTGATTAAATGATCCTTAGATAATTTAAGTATCTTGGCCCAATGATACACTTATATTAAATGGGTGAAAGGATTTTTTTTTTTTTTTGACCCAGGATTCAGAACTAACCTGTCTCCTTCCCACTAGAGCATTCTATTTTCTTTTACCACTAGTTGTATTAGAGAAAATTTCTGCCTTTCTACTATTTCTATTTTATGTTCTCAAATGTTCTTGACGAGTTCTTGGAAAATTCATTTGAAAATTAGAATTTTCTCTTATGAATACTTGTTCCCAAACTGGATTTTTAAAGACAAGCATCTTGAGAAAAAGGGACCAATTTTTAAACTTTTTTTGAGTTGCGTGAGCAATACCACACTTTTTCTAAGATTCGTAGAACATTGTTCAATGGTGCTGCTTAATAAAATAGAAAAGCAATTTAATAATAACTCATGCCTGGGGAAAAAGTGGTTTGTTTCCTCAGTATGAGACAGAACTATCTCACCATTTAGTTCACCTGGGAATTATTCTCATTGTTTTAACTTGAAAATCTCATCTTCTAAAGCCTTCTTCAAGCTACGTGGTAGTTTTCTCTCCATGTACCAACTTGTAACTTCTATTCTGGAAAGGCTAATGGGAAGGGCATTATCCACCTTTTATACTTGAACTCTCCTGACCTTCCTTTATTCATCAGCACAATTCTTAATTGCTCTTCAAGAAATATTCTTGTCTAAATACCCCACAACTATCCCTAATTACTATATACAGAATTGTTAGTTCTTTTTCTGTAATTCCTGTATGCTTATTAATCTGTCCAAAGAGATGTTAGCCTTGATTATATATGATGTATGGTTCATGTCTGGGGGGTTTATGTGTATTTTCTCTGTCCTGACAAGTTCCTTGATAATAGAACATTTCACAGTTCTGGTAAAAGGATTATCTGGTAAACATTTATAAAATATTATTAGACTCTAAAATCCATTGGTACTTTTTCAATCACAACAAAGATTAACCAGACCCAGGATATTCTGGAGAAAAAAGGAAGTATTTCTAAAAAGTCAGTGTGGTTAGGTTTATATGACAGCAAGTCTTTGGCAATATGTATGAGATATGTAAATTAAGCACATTCATCTGAAACTTTAAGTTTTTATCTTTAGGGAATTTTTCTAGAAAATAAAAAAGTTACTTTGACATTACTTAAAACTCTTCAGTTTAAATTACTTGCGACTTAGCCAAAAGTAATCCTCATGCCTGTAATCCTAGCCCTTTGGGAGGCTAAAATAGGTGGATTGCTTGAGCTCAGGAAACCAGCCTGAGCAAGAGTGAAGCCCTGTCTCTACTAAAAATAGAATAACTAGCTGAGTATTATGGTGGGCATCAATAGTCCCAGCTACTCTGGAGGCTGAGGCAAGAGGATCACTTGCACTTAAGAGTTTGAGGTTGCTGTGATCCAGGGTGATGCCACAGCACTCTACCAGGGCAACAGAGTGAGACTCTGTCTCAGTCAGTCATTCAATAGCTTGCAGTCGGGAATCAACATTCTTCATTACACTTTGCATTCCTACTTATTGCCTGTGTTTTCCAAAGTTAAATTCAAAATACATACTTCAACAATGTTATTACTATTTGGTTGTGGTAGTGAAAATCTGAGCTACTTTCTCAAGAAGACTGTATCTTAAGGTCAATTCCTGTATCACTTCCATTATCAAACTGCTTCCAGTTCTAGACTGATTGACAAAAAATCTGCTATTGAGACTATTTTCTTCAGAGAGAATCATTAAAGTTTTTCCTATTGAGTTGTTCAAAATATTCATCATTTAATATGTTTGCATAAATATGCATGTATATAAGTAATATATAAATCACGTATGTAATGTATAACATACATTATGTATGTTTATCCATATCTATATATATGCTATAGATATTTATATACACAGACACACACATATATATAATGGCACAGTGAATAGAATGTGAATTAGCATTTAGGACCAAAGAAAACTAAAAGTAAAATGAATAGGTAATAATTGTTTCCTTCAACCAAATCTTGTCAAACTCCTGTGGTTTTCTAATAGAAACCTACCCCGTAGTTTATGCTTCTTCCTGCGAAATTACTATCATATCTCCTAACTATGTATAGTTCAGTCAAGAAGGGGTTTCATTATGTTAATAATTGCATTGCCTGCAGGCTTTTTGATGTTGCATTCCCCATACAGAATAGAAACAGATTTCATAGAAATATCATTAAAGCTGTTAACTACAGGAGAAAAAAAATCAGAGTGGCAATCAAAGCTTCCACTTTATTGTCAATAAATGTAAGTAGTTTCAGAAATGGCTTGCATTTGAAACATGTTCACCGAGGAGATCGTCTGCAATGGAAGCTGCTGCTTAAGGGATGAGAGCTTCGTGCTCTAACGCTGTTTGGACCCCAGTACTAATAGCTTAGATCCCTTGCTGTCTACTCTGTTGTTTTGAGACAGAGTCTCACCATGTTGCCCTGGATAGAGTGCCTTGGTGTCATAATAGCTCACAAAAACCTCAGTCTCCTGGGCCCAAGTGATGCTCTTGCCTCAGCCTCCAGAGGAGCTGCGACTGAAGATACCCACCATCATGCCAGGCTAGTTTTCCTATTTTTAGTAGAGAAGGGGTCCTGCTCTTGCTTAGGCTGGTCTTGAACTCCTGAGGTCAAGCAATCTACCCACCTCAGCCTCCCAGACTGACTGCTAGGATCACAGACGTGAGCCACTGCGCTAGGCCTTTTGCTATCTACTTTTGAAAACTGGCTCAAGAATCATTCCCTATTTTTTTGTCGTTGTTGTTGTTGAGACAGAGTCTCACTTTGCTGTCCTGGGTAGAGAGCCATGGTTTCATGGGTCACAGCAACCTCAAGCTCGTGGGCTCAAGTGATGTTCGTGCTTCAGCTCCCAAGTAACTGGGACTACAGGTGCCTGCTACAAGGCCCAGCCATTTTTCTCTATGGGGGTCTCACTCTTGCTCAGGCTGGTCTTGAACATCTGAGCTCAGGCAGTCCACCCACCTCGGCCTCCCAGAGTGCTGGGGTTATAGGTGTGAGCCACTGTACCTGGGTTCAAGGATCATTTTTAAATTATCAAACTAATGATGAGGTAGAATCAGCCTCCAAATCTGGCCTGAATGGAGGGAATGTGATTTATAGGTTATTATTTGAATGACGGCACGTGACAAATCCACTATTACTTTAGTCCTAAAAAAAGAAAATGGTGGCATTAAATTGATGAGTTAGGAACAGTAGAACTCACTGCACTGCACAGTCATTTTGAAAAGACTTTAAATATTCAAATGTTCAACCATACACTCCCTGACACTAACATTTGTCTTCATTTTGGACTCCCAGCTGAGAAACATCAGTATAATGGCTAAGAGACATCAGCCTTACTCAGTGTTATGGGACAGTGGGATGCCTGATCCTTTGAAAACCTTATATGCACATTCTAATTTGGAAGAGATTATTAAAACACAATTTTTTTTAGAAACATACTTGTGATAAATCATAATTCAGATTTTAGTCCGATTAATGCAAATATCAGATTTTTTACAACAGAGAGATCAGAAGGCAGATGGGTAGATATTTGAATAGAAACAGCAAGAGAAAGGAAAGGAACAAAAGGATGTTAATTCCTACATGCTCTGAGACTTTTTGATCATCGGGAGCCCTAGCATCTTATAAAATCTAAAATATTTGTGAATGAAAGCAGATGAATTTGAATGCTTTTGAAATACCCATGATTTGGAAAATGAAATAAAAGTCTATTTCACAAATGTGTTTCAGCTTCGAAACACTACCATTTGATTAAAAGTTGAAGATGTCTCTTTAAAGTGAAATTATTGCCATTTCCCCATCATAAAGTAATTAAAAACCACTGCAAATGATTTGATGGTAAAGAATCACTGATTTTCAGAATGAGAAGAAACTGGAGCTATCTAATCTATTGGGAGCTATTGCTTGGGAAACCACAGACCTCAATGATAGACCCTACTCCTCCAAAAATATGTGTATTTCTTTTGCAATGTATGTAAAATTTCAGGAGGTTCATGGATTATTTTATGCTAATGTAATGACACTTGTTTATAAATAGAGTCAGGAAAAGAAACCATACCATTTGACTATCATATATAATTAATCAATTGTAATTTATTAAACTGTGGTAGTGTATTTTCTTTCTTTCTTTCTCTTCCTCCCCCAACCCTCCTTCCTACCATCTAGTCCCACCCCATTTCTCTCTCTATTATACACATTCTGCCTTCAATATTATTATATGTAATTAATCATGCTTTAATAAAGATGTGGCTAACTTTATATGCCATTTTGGGGGTTAATATACAATAATATTTCATTATAAAATGCTCTGCTATAAATTTATATATATAGTCAGAAATTACTGTTCCCAGTGAAAATAGTGACATGTAATACATCTCATTTATTCCCACATAAGTATTTAATTTGTTCTCAGATACAGGTGTTATAATGAATTTTCACTGTAATATAATATTGAAATTTTAAAAAGGTACTTGGTTAGGTTGACATTGATTGATGAGTTACTTGCAAAGATTATGCATCTATTCTGGTACCTGTTCATTCTTTGAAGAAATAGGTCACTTGAATGGAGATGCAGAGAAATTAGATGCAGTTTGCCAGAAAATTATTGTCCGATTGAGGGGATCAGTGGGGACTATTAAAGACATCTTGGAAATGATGAGCAGTTAAGCCCATTAAACTTCTTGACTGATATACTAAAAAGTAATGGAATGAAAGATTGAAGCTTACCAGTATTGATTTCACATCTAATTCCCATTGTTGAACATTTTTTAGTCTCTCTTTATCTCTTTCTCTCTTGCAGCTCATATGCATAAAGTGTACCATATATGTAAAAGTATATAAATCATACTTACCTGTACCTATGTCTATACATTGAATAAATGCATGATGTATATACATGTGCATCTATAATATACATATCTCCATAATGAACATGAACAATATATTATCCACATATACATGTTAGAGATATGCATATTAAGGAGAAAATATTAGAGAATTCATGAATTTGAATTTAGAGCACAGTAAGAAAGAGTAAGCAATTTAAAGGAAACATAAAGTTTGACACCAGTCAGAAATGCTACAAGAAGACTATCTCACCGGCAGGCTGACTTTTGGTCTAAATAATTATTTTAATGCATGAAGATGTCAAAATCTACCAGTACAATATGATTAGAAAATGGATTGTTTCAAGATAGAAGAGTTCATTGAAGGTAGGAAACAATTTAATAACGGAGAGCAATTTATTCTCAGAAAAGAGACAACTAGAAACTTCACATGAACAAAATGATGTTCTCATGTGGCTGGCAATTGGTAAAAAAGCATACCACTGTTTGTGACTACTTGAAATCAGTGCAAGGAGGCTCCTTTCCACTAATGGCATCTATTATCGCTACTGAAATTCTTCAACACGCACAAGCCTGTGTTTTCCCACTAGTGTTCAATGACCATTAGGAAGGCAAAAGAATGCGAGTAGTAAACAGATAATGAGGGTTGGTACTACCATGTAATCTGACTCCAAATTAGGATACTCACACTTGACGTTTTTCTCATCAGGAAAATTAGGAACCACACACACACAGAAACACACACACAGTAGAACTTCTGTAAGTTGACCACCCAAGGGTCTGTAACAAACTGGTCGACATACAAAGGTGGTTGATATAAGGAACTAGATTCACTGTACTGATACATACATGGGGTGGATGTCTGGTCTATGAAAATTAGGGCAACTTTGAGGTGGTCAGTGTAGAGAGGGGATCAATTATGGAGGTTCTACTATATCTATCTACTGAATATTTCTACTCTGTGTATGTGTTTGTGTATAGACACACTGTATGAGGAAAACACTATTTCCTGATCACTTGTGTTCACAAGGCTAAATCAACAAAATCAAATGGGTCAGACTACAGAGTATGTTTTAGGCTTCTGATTATGGTAACATTTGAAAATTGTATATGAAATCATTCATTGGACACAGGTGTACTGAGTACCTGCTATGTTTCAAGGTTGTGGAGGAGACAGTTGCTCTTGTTACTGAGGAAACTACATGGACTGTTGGACCTTTCTACCCAGACAGAGCTGGAACCAGGACGTTAAGCAGCTGAGATGGGGCTTAGCAGGGAGGAGTATGGCCAAGAGTTTGCTTTCAGGGGTGTGCGGCTCTAAGCTGCAAGACATAGTCAGTTTTCCTACAATGCCTGGTGGAAGTGTCACTGTGGTCGGCACATCTTGTTCCCACAAATTTTCAAGTCTTGGTGATTCTCAAAGAGTCGTAGGCCACTGTGCACACACTCTCTCCTAACCATGAGTAGCCCCTGCTTTTCTCGGTGGCTCTCTCAGCTTGCTTTCCCACACTCCTATGGGTTTTACTCTGGGCAAACAAGTCATTTATAGCTTCCCTTCCCTGCCACACTCGGAGCCTCAGAAAACTCTCCAAGTGGCATGAGCACATCTCATACTTCTTCCTTCTCTGCAGAGTTGGCTCCTACTGTGCATGTGACAGGTCAGGTGAGGTACAAGCTCATTTCTTCTCCTTTGCCCCTCGAAACTTGGAGTCTATTTGAATCGTTCCTCAACAACCCCCATTGAACTCTAGTCCCTGCCCTTCCCCTCAACACCCAGTAGTCTCCCTGCCCTCTTGGAATAGTTCTAGAAAATCAGGTCTGAGAACTCATCTTCTCAATTAGTCCATTTTGCATTGTTATAAAGGAGATTCCTGGGACTGGGCAATTTATAAAGAAAAGAGCTTTATTTGACTTACCATTCTGTAGACTGTACAAGAAATGTGACACCACCATGGGCCTCTGGTGAGGGCTCAGGAGCTTCCAATCAAAGCAAAAGGCAAATGATAAGAAGCTGTGTCACATGGCACACTACAGAGCAAGAGGAGCAGGAGGTTCCAGGCCCTACTTAAACAACCAGCCTGCAGATGAACTATATAACAAAATGAAAACTCACTCATTACCATGGGGTGGACACAATGCCATCTGTGAGCGATCCACTTTCAGGACCTGAATGCCTCCCACCAGGCCCCTACATTCAATACTGGGGATCAGATTTCAACACGGTATCTGGAGGGGCCAAACCTCCAAACCATTAACACCCTCCTCATAGGTATTACATTGAACAGCAGGAGTGATGCCCTTGAAATTTGATCATTTTATTTATTTATTTTTAAGAGTTTTTTTAAAATTTAAATAGACTTAGAGAGTACCAATGATAATTGTGTTACATGGATGAATGGTATAGTGGAGAAATGTAGGCTTTTAATATACCCATCAGCTGAATAGTGTTCATTGTACATGCACCACTACAAAAGTTTTGAGACAGACTGTGCTGTGGTCCATTATTTCACTTCTAAGAAACACAGTCATCAGCATGCATTCTGATTCACCCATGAAAGTTTCAATTCGCTTGGCTAAGTGGCATTGCTGGGAAGGCTTCGTTTGCTTTTATCCATGTGGATTTTTTTTCTTGATTTTTGTGTATCTCAAAAATTTTGTAATGACCCTCATATCCAATGGATAATTTTTATCCCACACCCACGTCCCACCCTTTTGCTTCTGGGGCTCTATTGTCTATAAGTGACTGGGTATGGCTATGCGTACTCATTACTTAGTTCTCACTTTAAGGGAGAACAGGCAGGATTTGGTTTTTGTTCCTGGCCTTCACTTCCATCCAACTTGCTGCAAAAGTCATTATTTCATTCCTTGCGAGGCTGAGTAGTATTCCATGGTGTATATATGCACCACTTTTCTTTACTAACTCAACAACTGGTAGGTACTTTGTGGTTGTGAAGTAAGATGTGAGAGACCCAACATGTAGAGGTGTCATTTTTTCTTAAAATAAGCTCTTCTCCTCTGGGAAGATCCCCAGTAGTGGAATGCTGGATCAAATGGTAGTTTTACTTTAGTTATTTGAGAAATCACCATACTATTTTCCACAGAGATGGTTGTAATTTACACCCATGATGTGAATGGGATCTTGTGCCTCTGAATGTGATGCCCTGAAAAGAGAAAAAAAACATGGCCAGAATGAGTAACACTGTATTGATTGAAAAATGACTAGTTCTTTTAAAAAATGACTAAATGATCTAAAAAGAGAAAGAGTGACTTTAGTACTGTTCCAGCTCACAGTAGCCTAAAGAGACATGGCAATGATCCCTGACCTTAGACTGGATCCTGAATGGTATGGGGGAATGCTACATACATGGTGTTATTGGCCAGTGGGTACAATTACAATGCAAATGGTGATCAGGTACAAGTATTGTGTTAACATTAAATTCACTGAATTTGATAACACTATTAATTTGTACAGTATTAATGTACACACTTATTCTTAGGAAATATGCACTGAAGTATTTAGGGGTGAGTAGCTATGATGTGTGCCACTTAATCTGATATATAATCTTGTCTCTGCTATACGTGTGTATCTCTATACCCACACACACATTCCAGATTGATAACAACAGGTAAATCTGGAATTCTGACTGTTCAATGTATTATTCTCATTCTTAAAATTTTCTATTTGTATAAAATTACTTACAATTTAAGTTTTTAAAAGAATGTTTAAAAATATAATTGGTTAACATAAAAAGAATGCAATATTTAAGAATAGGGATTTTCAAAATTTGGGGAGAAATATGTGAAGATGGCATAAAGTACATGTTTCTGACATGGATATATATTTTCCAAATGAATCTTGTATGGCTGCCATCAGGAAACTGGATTTCCTGGGAGAAATTCTGCCAAATGATACAAAGACAGGCTGCTGGGTTCCAGGCTGATCTAATAAGACTATTAGCTGTCATGTTTTTTAGGCTGTTTGGCTGTGGAAGTTCAAACTCACAGGATGGTATTTTTTGAGGCCTGCAATGTGCGTCTGTATACAGCTGGGGAGAACACAGACGGTGTATTAATATGCCTATAGTTACACTTGCAATGATGAGCCCAAGTATTTATTTTAGTTACTGGTAATAGTATTTATTTTAGTAACTGATAATATGGCCGTTACATCTACATTTGCAAACCACATACAGGTATTTCCATTTAGGCCCAGACACATAAATACAATATTGGGGACAAATTTAGAATTAGCCAAGAGTGAAAAATTCAAGCTTCCCTTCACTCATTTGCATCTAAACCTGACCTGACGCCATGCCAGGCTGTTCTCAGTCTTTAATAATCTATTTGATAACAAGATGCTTCCACAGACTCCACTAGGGGGGTCACATAAGAAACTGCATGTACCAAGTCTCCTTTCTAAAATCTGAAAATTACTGGACCCTGAAATATCCCTGGACACAAGTGTTTGCATTTGAGTGATTGTGGACCCGTGCTAATTTCATTAACAAGCAATTTACTTATTCTTGATTAAATAAAATGACAGTTATGACAGAACGTGGAATACTAGAAAGTGCAATTAAACATGAAATCCTAAAGCTTATTTAAAGGACCCAGAATTGGGTAAGATTTTAAAATGCTGATTTAAATAAAGATAATGTAGTGAATTATATCCACAGCTCTGCTATCCATTTGAATAAGTAGAACCATAATGGACACATACTCTAATTCTATTTTCTCTTTTCCTTCCGCAAGTATTAGCAATACACAGGCAAACACAGACTGGTGTGGTGAAAAATTCTCTACACCAGGCATTTAGTCTAGATTCAGAATCCCACCCCTTTTGCCATTGTCCTAGTCACTTACACCGTTTGGCCGGTTTCTTTAACTATAAAATGAGACAAATAATTTTGACCAACCTTTCTTCTGAATTTTAAAATGAAATGATTTAAAATTTTTTTTTATTTTATTTCTCTATTTCTCTGTTCTATATGGTTCTAAAAATAGTGTGCACAACTCTAATACCTTGAACACTAAAAGATGGGATTGTGTTTGTTTTGAGAAAGGGAATCCTCTTATCACAACCAATTTCTTTTGTATGCAGTGCAAGTTCCAGGGCCAGTAGAAAGCCTGCAAGCTGTATCTACCTCACCTACCTCAATTCTCATTACCTGGGAACCCCCCGCCTATGCAAATGGTCCGGTCCAAGGTTACAGATTGTTCTGCACTGAGGTGTCCACGGGCAAAGAACAGGTAGGTAAAGGAATGGACTGCAATGCTTCCATCTGTCGGAGGGCTAAACAGCCAGAAAAACAGGAGACCTACGAGCTCTTGATCCAGCCCAGTGCTTTGCACAGTCATTGAATAGCTGATTAGTTTCAAAGCACTTGCTATTGGAAACTTTAAACAATTAAATTGAATTCTGGTGGTGAGATAGGCAAATGGGCAGTGAGGTGAAGGCAGTAGAAAAGATGCCAATTGGGAGTCTAAGCGTGCAGCTGCCTGAGCCAGTGAGGGTAACCGCATTTGTATTAATTCAACTGGTCCCAGAGGCATTTGCCATTTCACTCCTTATCCCTAAGGAACAACTATCCTTATCATCCGTGTATCCAATGGCCTTGACCAAGCTGCTTTTATTCTTATATATTTGATATCATTTCTGTCCTCTCCCCACCATCAGGCAGTGAACAGTTATTTTTCATCGTTTTCAGTAGAACTTACTCTTAGACGTCTATTGTCTTCCTTACATTTTCCCTTTACTTTATGTTTAGCACAGACTCTTAAAAAGAAGTCATTAGTTATTTGGGTGAACTACAACCAAACGAGTCTCTAGGGAGACACATGAAACATAGCAAATCTATTTTGTGACAACTGAGATATTTGCTTCCAGATTCTCAGGTTCATGTGGGAGAAGATATATGAGTGACTGTACAGATAAATGGACAAGAGGCCTCCTGGTATCAGAGTTCTTACATATGCTGTGAAGGTTGCCAGGCATAGGATGTCATCATGTTTCCACATAAACTGCATGATTGGGATTTTTTTTATTTAAAAAGAAATATTTGCCACAGTCACATTGACAGTTCCAGTCCAGTCTCAAGTAATTATATCATAAAATAATCATTGCAGGAGCGCCTCCTAGGTGATTGTGGCTTTTTGTTATTGTTGTTGCCCACCTTACTATTTGTATCTCTTGTTTTTCAACTTTCTCTTCAATACATTGTTCTATATATTTAGCTATACAAGAATGCATTTTACCAGCCCATTTAAATAACTTTAAAAACAGTGTCACTCAAGAGAGGTGTTGAGTGTTGAGAGCTGACCTCATTGAACTTCACTGTAGCTGTGAAGTGGGGACACAGTTTCAACCTGTCCCACAGCATGTGGAGAGATAAAAATGTGAACTATGATGATGCCACTGCACTGTAGCCTGGGCAGGAGGGCAAGACCCCGCCCCCTCAAAAATAACTATCTGCCAGCTTCAAGGGCTGTGGGCATATCTTGGCAGGGAAAGAATGAAACCTGTTGTTCTTGGTACATCAGTCCATCTGGGGGATAGAAGCAAATCTCTGTTCCCGTAGAGTTACAAGATGTCTCTGCCTGTCAGAGTTTTGGTGTGGGCAGAATAACAACACAAATCAATCAACATATTGGGTAGTGTTAAAGAAATTAGAACTTAATGACTACAAAACAGCATATGCTGCCTTAACAAGGAGTGTACAGAGTACTCTGGGCTCCAGTGGGGGAGGAGGGTCTGTGTCACATGTTAGATTTTACAACTCTTTATAAAGCCAGAGTTAGTTCTGTAAGAGTCTAATATCTAAATCCCTGGTGACACAGAATGCCTGCCGTTTCTCCTGTTATGTGCTCCCTTAATAACACTTTTGGTGTTTTATCTTTCCAGAATATAGAAGTTGATGGATTATCTTATAAACTGGAAGGCCTGAAAAAATTCACAGAATATAATCTTCGATTCTTAGCTTATAATCGTTATGGTCCAGGAGTATCTACTGATGATATAACAGTGGTTACACTTTCTGATGGTAAGTTATAAATAGCAAAACTCCATTCACGCATTGGTTATAATAATTAAGTACTACTGTGTTTATGTCATCGATTCCACTTTCAAGGCTTCCTAAGTAATATTTTGTGGAATATATGAGCATAAACTAGAAATATGGCTAGTTCATGTATGCTTCCAATTACAGACAAATTTAAACTTTCTTTTTTTTTCTCATTTTTTAAATTAAATCATAAAGAGGTAGATCATGTATACATTAATGCATTTATGGGGTACAATATGCTGATTTCATATACAATTTGGAATGCTTACATCATGCTGGTTAATATATCCCTCCCCTCATTTACTTAATTATTGTGTTAAGACATATATATTCTATACTTAATAGATCCGACATGTACTCTTACAATATGCACCATAGGTGTGATCCCACCATTCACCCTAAACTTTCTGTCAAGCTATATCCTCTGAGTTGGTATGCAATGATAGATAATCCTCAAAGTGACTTCTGCCTACAAGTTCAAATTATTTTTTTCGTGTGTCTTTATTCATGTAAGTACTTGAACAAACATGTGTACGTGTGTGGACTATAGATGAATTCTTTTATTTCTCCTAAAAGCATGCAGGTGATTGAAAGTGTAAATGATAGATAATCCCTCTATATGTACCTCTTGATTTGAAAATATTTCATAAAGACTTAGGCCAAATAGTTCACCATTGAAAATATTAAAACTGAACATAAAGATGTATACTTTTAGTTGTATTTTCTGTAACAAATGAAAGATGAGACATATTTGTAAAAAAACAAATAAACAAACAAACACAAAAAAAAAAAAAAAAAAAAGAAAAGAAAAAACCTTAACAAAGGGAATGAATTTGACCTAGTGGCAACAGAAACCAAAGATCTAATAAATGGTTAGTAATGAAAGGTTGGGGAATTTGACAGCAAGTGAAAATGAAATAAAACAAGAATATGGATGTGGGACCATTGAAAATGCAAGCAGGTGCAGAAGTGTCAAGATGATCTCCATGGATATTAACAAAGCAGTGAGCTAGCCCTTCTCAGCAATGGTTTCCAGGTTGTATGTTTAATTCTATAAACTATAGATCTTTTGAATAAAAAGAATAATTTTAGCTTGTGATTCCTTGACATATCCATCATTTTTTAATCTGGGAAAATATCCATGTGTTTACTTCACACAGTATCAATGGAACGGGGAAGGACATGCCTGTTACAAAGGACAGTGCACAGAACACGGGAGTAAGGCTCATTTGCAGTTTTGACTTTAAAGAATGGATTTTATATGTAATACCCTTCAGTATCATTTTTAATGCGATTCTTGTGCCCATCCATCTGATTCTGTTATTGAAGACAGAACAGAATATTTATTGGCAGAATAAATTATTTCACAACTTATAATTATAAAAATAAAAGAAAAACAAATGAAAGTGAATATTTTACATAATTTATGTAGATTTCATTCACATTCTGAACTGTAATACTGTGGCCTTATTCTCCACTTTGGTTTTAAATGTCATAAGTGAGAAAGATAGATTATTATTCATTAGCCCAAGAATTATCTTCTAGAAGGGTTGCAACGTTTAGGACTTAGAAAATGCCTGTCACTGAAAAATAAAAAGATTTCATGACCTTAACCCCAATAAACATCACTATGCCGAGGACACCAAATTCCCTCTATCAGATGCATTTTATAGGAAAAGGCATCAACTTCATGGGGCCCGTGGGGTTGGGTTCCCTGACCTTGTCTGCATTCATCTTTACAATCAACTCATCCCTCTTAATTTCCAACAAAAATCTGCACTTTTGGCTTCTATCTCTTTATTACCATGTCCCTTTCTGTCTGCTTCAATCAAATGTCTTCTCTCTACTGAAGCTGTTCACATTGAGGCTAGATATCAGATTTATTTGTGTTTAATCACATTTAAATAGTCACCTGCTTTCTGGCCCTCAGTCATTTATGGAGTGCTTTTCTGCTCTGACTTTTTGGGTATTGCAGAGGTGGATGTTGTGAAAACTAAACAGGGTGATCCAGGCAAGCACCTAAAACTCCTCATGATATGTCATGAGTGTTTAAGTGTTTAATAAATACCATATTTAAACACTCTTGTTTAAGAGTTTAATAAATACCATATTTAAACACTTGTTTAAGAGTTTAATAAATACCATATCTTCCAATGTGTACCTTGCTTCTTCTCATTCTATTAAAATTACATGCTCCTAATTATGACAGATGGTATCATAGTTATCTTTGTATTCCCCTTAACTGAATAAATGTTTATTGGATTTATCAGGCTGTATGAATGTTTGTATATAAGGGACTGATCTTTAGGACTTCCACGTGTGGGGTTAATTTGACATACGATATAATTAGACACATGTCTAAATGTGTCTGTGGCTCAAAGAAAATCATAATTCTTATTATGTCAGAGGTGTCCTTTCCAAAATAATTTATATTAGAGCATAGAAAAATCAAAAAAGCAAAAATTAAATGTAAATAACTTATTTCCTGAATCTGTTATTCCAGTCTTTTTTCCATGTTCTGCTAGGATGCATGTTTGTAATGATCATTATCCCGATGAGCTGCCTCCTCTGACTTAACCCTGATTTAATTGTTTCCCTGGGTAGAAACAAGAACTTTGATTCAAATTCCTCCTCCTGGTGTACCATTGGTTTCAATGACTCGCTTTTTCACACGACTGAGACTATAGAGCCTATGATCATAATAACTGGTTTTGCCAGTTTGTTCCAAAGTAATTTCTCCTCAACTGGTTGGCATGGGTATGTTATTAACAGCTTTTATGAATTAGTTAATAATTTTAAGTGTCCATGCTGGTTTTCCCTGTGTCCAAAAGCGGAAGAAACCAATTCCTTAGATAATATAACTATGACCTTTTTACTGTTACCATTGTTATCAGTTATATTTGTTACTAGTCTAAGAGGCCGATTTAAGTACTTTGCATTAACCTTTTATCCCCAAAATACTATAATTTTTTCTATGTTATAGGTGGCAAAAGTAAGTTACAAACAAGTCACAAAAGCTAGTAAGCCACAGAGCCAGGCCACGTAACCTGGTGAGTCAAGAGGCAGGATTTGATGTAGAAACATCAGTTTCTCTCATTTTATGATAAAAGGTCCTTAAAAATGCTTATAATTATTTTGTTCCATAAGTTGTATATGTGCAACAGCACACATTGGCTGAGGGGAGGAATTCGAGTGCCTGGACTTATGGAGATTCACCCGCGAATGTAAACCCTTGATGTGCCCTGCAGAATTTCTCACCACCCTGTTTCACACCAGCATCCTCCACCATAATTTAAGGGACCTTCCAGCCCCACCTTAGATTGACTTTAATAGACCTATTTCATATTTTGAATAGTGAAGTGTCCTTTGCCCTCTGCCTCATGAAACAAGACATCTTGGGAAGACAAAAAACACAGATAGATGTGAGTTCCCTTCACTATCACCGGCCATCTAACCCTAACTGTTATGTCTACTTCTCTCTAAATAATATGGAGATCGATAGCAAGGAAGAAGGAATCGGGATTGATAACTCAAAATACTGCAGATTTTTTTCTTTACTTTCCTCTCTGATATGGCAAGAATAGCTAGTGTGATGTCAGTGACAAAAGAGAAATTTATATTGTAAAAAAAAAAAAAAATAGGCAAAATACATTAACACTGCTGTTATAAGAACCCATAGTATTTTATTATATGGCCTTTTAATTCTTATACAGAAAATAACTCTGATGCTTCTGAAAGTGTGGTAGTCGAATCAATCCTGGCGATCAATGGGATGACAGATGTCATAGCCAGATCGCCCTCAGTTATAACCTAAGAATGGAGGAAGGGGGGGAGAGGGGCGGAGGGAGGGTGATTGGTGGGATTACACCTGTGATGCATCTTATAAGGGTATATGTGAAACTTAGTAAGTGTAGAATATAAATGTCTTAACACAATAACTAAGAAAATGCCAGGAAGGCTACATTAACCAGTATGATGAAAATGTGTCAAACGGTCTATAAAACCAGTGTATGGTGCCCCATGATCGCGTTAAAGTACACAGCTACGATTTACTAATAAAAAAAATAATAAAAATAAAAATAAAAGTGTGGTAGTCATAGAAAGAAGAACCCATGTTTAACTTTCCTCTTGGTATATTCTTGGGTTTCTTGAAATGAGATGTTAAATATTGTTTATAGATATTGTAATAGAAGTGACATTTGAGGTTTGCATATCACCTAGCACAGATATGTAGAGCAAAACTTACCAAACTTAATTTACTTTCTCCCTCTTCAAAAACCCAATCACTTATAAATTTAGCTAGTGTTACTGAAATTATGTTTTGCTACTATTTAATTGGTCAAAGAGTGGGTATGATATGATTGGAAACATATAACATGCTATGTATAATTGTAATATTTTAGATATAAACTAGAAAGTGTTTCAAAGTTTAACAAGTGACTCATTAACATTTAATATTAAGTTGTCCTTTCCTTGGCTATTGAAAGATAATATTTTTCAGAAGTTTATGACATTATTTGAAATAGAGCATGCCATACCTCAGCTGATACTTTAGTTAAAATAATGTTGCAATTTATACCTCAATAAGTATAATACTTAGGATTAAATAAATTAAAAAGAATAAATTAATAATGCATTTGCAATTTATACTTTATTTTAAAAAATAAAATTGGAAAACCAAACAAAAATTGTGGCCAAACCCTGAAAAGAGTTTTTGTTATACCTTATAAATTTTGTTCGGTGGATGAATGTTGGATGAATGAATTGTTTCTTCATTCAACAGCTATTTACAGGGTATATATATATCACATGCCTTACATTCTTGATACTGGAGACACTGCACCAAAATGAACAAAAATCCTTATCACTATAGGGGTTTAATTCTATATTTAATATTCTGTATTTAATAACAGAAGCATGAATATAGAAGTTTAAATATAAAAATATTTTCTACATTATGAATCTTTTTGAAAGAATACTTATTAATTTAATTCATTACAACCAACCTACATTGGTGATGCCTGTGGCTCAGCGGTGAGGGTGCCAGCCACAACCAGGCCAGGGCCTGCCAAATTATGACAACTGCAGCAAAAAATTAGCTGATGGTGTGATGGTCACCTGTAGTCCCAGCTACTTGGGAGGCTGAGGCAAGGGAATCATTTAAGCCCAAGAGTTGGAGGTTGCTATGAGCTATGAGCTGTGACGCCATGGCCCTCTACGTAGGGCAATATAGTGAGACTTAGGCTCAAAAACAAACAAACAACAACAACGACAACAAAACCCAAGCTACATTGTCTATAACTTTTATCAGGCACTAAGTTCAAAATCAAAACAAAATAAATAAGTGCATTTTTCATCATGTCCAGAAAGATCCAGGAGCTACTTCGTAAGTTAAGTATCCATTTGCTTATTCTGTCCTTGATCCAGTAAATATTAATTGAATGTCAGCTTGAAGGATAAAAAGATTGATCAGACATATATCATGCTTTCGTGGTGATTACTTTTCAGAAGATAAAATCAGAGTAGTTCATACATAAATTTAGGGTAAAATACAAGTACCCTATAGAAAAACATAGATTTTTGTCCAAATTCAAATAAAAGAAAGAAAAGACCAAAAATGACTCTAAACTTTCTTTAAGATGCCTGAGAATGTATCTTTTCTATTAAAGTCATCAGTTTATCAGGAACAAAGATAGGGGCTAGTCATTTTGTAGATTAATATGTGTTAAGAATTTATTGAATTCTGCTTCTATTCCTATTGTAGGGCTGAAAGTGTGTGTGAGTGGTTGTTTGTTTGTTTGTTTGTTTGTTCCTCTCAGAGATCTAGACTAGTCCCTGACACATAACAGCTATTCAATGAATGACTCCTATGATAGAATATTCACTTTTTTGATATAGTAAATATTCCTTACAAGTATTAAAGGAAAACTGTATAGGTTCTTCCATTTTCTATAAAGAAGAGAGTAATAAACATGCAGGAAAGAGAAATTGAAAGCTGTATCTAGAAAATCTACAAAGAAAAATAAACTGCTTATTTGTTAATAGAATTGAGTGAGGGAATGCTATTTAGTAACCTGCTTGCATCTATAATACACAGGTTTAATTACAAACTGATAAAAAAGAAAAGAAACTATTTTTTCTTTTCACTTTTTAAGCGATAATAAAGATTGTACTGTAGGGGTTAAGCATCCTGGGTGGGTGACCATTAGTATGACATATTGCATCATTAAACTATACAGATCCTGAAATGCATAGTATTTTAAACCTTTAGACCCGCTCTAGGAAATCTCTTGTGTGTTTTTATTAGTTTCTTTGGGAGGTTATCACAAGAAAGCTGTAAGTAAATATGGTGGTATTTGGTATCATAGCAGGTGCACTCTTGCCTAACAGCTTTGGGGGCTCCTTAGCTGGATAACTTCCTAGCCCACCAAGACAGAAAAGAAAATAAATAAACCAGTACTGTTATTTTTAATCTCTGCAAGAAGATTTTGATGTGCCACTTGGGTTAGCCTACCTAGTTATTATTATTATTATTATAAACTGTGAAAAAGACACATTTTCTCTTTTTAAGAGTGGGTTGGAGATTCTTTTTCAAGACTTTGGCAGTAACTGTCACACTTTCTTTGATTCCTTGTAGTGCCAAGTTCTCCACCTCAGAATGTCTCCCTGGAAGTGGTCAATTCAAGGGTAAGTTCATTACCTACCATTCATTCACAACCTCTACTCACCTACCTGTCAGCTTGAGCACAGGATGGTGGCTTCCGTGTGAGGAAATGTTCTGTAACAACCAAGTGAGTGGGGTTGATTCCACATCCTCTTCCATCAGACTTAAATTAAATGAGGTATTTGTTTACTTCTAGTAGATTTGATTTTATACATGTTATAATGGTTAAAGGAGATTCTATCAGGAAATAAAAATGTCTTTTTTTTCTGTACTCACATGTATATTACTCTGGTAATGTGCTAAACGGACCCATTGAAAAAGGTGGGATAAAGAAAGGATTTGTTTCCTAACATATTAATTAGAATTTAGGATTCCATAATTATCTCTGTTCTTCCCTTATCGATATAAGTGATTGAAGGCCATTCTTTAAAGCCCAATTAAGTTAAATGTATGTGACAGTGTTACACAGTCATTCTTACTTTCCCTAGAAAGCCTGGAAAGTTGCTATGACTTTAAAAAGCACTTAACTTAAGCTAAGTATAGCTAAGATAAGTAGCCTAATGACAGAAATCAGTTTGCTGGAGACTTGCCATTATTTCCAGTGTGTCGCAGGGTTGAAAATAAACCAGAGCCACCAGGCAGAGTGGAACAAACAAGAATTGGTCTGGCTTGACCCTGTCATCCGCTGGCTGTGTGCACTCTGGGAGAGCATTTCACTATGCCTGGGCCTCTTCTTACCTTTCAAGGCAAGCAATTGCCTTAAATGCTTTCTAAACTCAAGGAGACAGCAGGGAAATTATATGGGTCTTAGAGACATATTCTGGGTTTTAATCCTAGCTTTCCTTTTTCATAATTGTATATGGTCTTAGAAAAGTTTTTAACCTCACCAGATTTCTTTATTCAAATAGTGTTAGTGTTAATGATTTTTTTTATTGGCTTATCTTGAAAAAAATAATAATATAGTATATTCAATGCTTTCAAATTAGTAGCCGTAGTGATTATTGCAAAGCTCTATGATGAAACCATATTTTGTGACATTGATTGGGTTTTGTCTCAGTCAAATGAATTTATCTTCTGAAGCTTATGGAATGTTTCTGAAATTCTTATCCTCTTTCGCTTTTAGGCACAATGTTGGATAAGAAGTAGTAAAACAAATATAAAGTTAAAACAATTGAATTTAGGGAGAAAAAAGAGCTACAGGAAAATAACCTGAAATTCACATAGCCCTAAAAAAGATGTTTTTAACTGCACCAACATTGTTTTATAGATGCACCACTCAACCTAAGAGACCGTCAAGCCAAAGTCAAGTAGATTTTTACGATTATTTATGTTGTTAAGGAATGAAATTCAGAAAACATACTGTTGTGTCTCTTTTTTAAAGAATCAGGTCATTAGAATCTTCACTTACTTCGTATGTTTCCTCGAGGAAATGACATGGAATTTGATATATGTACAAGCTGTTTTGTGTTCGTGTGATTCTATCCTTTAAAAGTGCACTTCTAGCAAAGGATAAAAGTTTTCTTCTAACATGTAAATAAGTCACCATGGAATGACCCTGGATGCTAACTGTATTTGAATATGGATTTACAATCTTACTCAAGAGGGAATCCCTGGATTGCAAAATTGACTTTTTCAAGTGATTTATAGATATGGATACAAATCTCACATTCCATATTCTTCCATAATATTCAGCAAGAAAATATTACACAAACACTTCTGTTCCTATTCCTCCTGTAGTTGATCTCTGGAACTGCTAGAAAATTTAAATTGTTCACTGGTTTTCCAGAATGAGTATGTCAAGCCCAGGCACTGGGAGGTCCCTCATTCTCTCACCTTCTCTTCTTCTCTGCTGTCTTACTTCCTAATTTCTAAGGATATGTGAATTATAAATATTTTTCTTAGATTATTATCCAGAGGAAAGAAACTGGATGATCAAAACAGTGTTTTGTCCATTTTCAATTTGTTGATTAGGTGAAAGGCAAAATAATATTCTATTTTGATATTCTCTGTTTGACATAAAGGATGAGTTTTCAAATATATTAGTTACCCCTGACTGTTAGAATTTCAAGGAACAAACTATGTAAAAAAAAAAAAAAAAAAAAAATTAAAGCTGAATAAATTTGTTTGTTTTTTAACTAATAGAATCACAAGTTTGTATGTTATTTATTTTCCTTGGGATTATTTTTTTGAGCAAAAAGGAATAGAGTTACTTTTTTTAATCATTATTATTATTTTTGTTTTTGAGACAGAGTCTCACTTTGTCACACTGGGAAGAGTGCCATGGCATCATAGCTCACAATAACCTCAAGCTCAACCAATCCTCTTGCCCCAATCTATTGAGTGGCTTGGACTACAGGTGCCCACCACAATGCCCAGCTACTTTTTAGAGATAGGATCTCATTCTTACTCAAGGCTGATCTGGAACTCGTGAGCTCAAGCAATTCATCTGCCTTGGCCTCCCAGAGTGCTAAGATTAAAGGTGTGAACCACCGCACCCAGCCCAGAGTCATATTTTAAAATTCGATTCTGTGTCATACTTATAAGTATAGGGCATGATTTATTGCTTTATTGACAATCAATGAAGAAATTTGGCCCTACTTATACTTTTATAGAAATACAACTAGAATTTCTATAGTTAGAACTGAGATGTCATTTAAACTATAAAATGATAATTTGTAGGTACTTAATTAAGGTCAAGGCCAGCTACAAGCCAATTGGATTCAGAAATCATGTTCTGAACTATTCAAACAGAGAGGTCCTTATACATTTAGACAATAGAGCTTAAGGACATTCTCTTACTATATAATTCCTAAATACTCCAGAGTGGATTACCTTTACACAGCTGTAATAACGGAACAGACTCAAATCCCTTTATACAAGCTGTGATCACAAATTTTGTATTGAAATAATGGTTTGACCTATACATACTATATGTCAGGTGATAATAGATTATGATGAGACATATTTCTCATACTAAAATTTCTTTACAATAAATAACATCTTCCTAGGGGGAAAAAATAACAGTTTATTTACAGTATGGACTTTAAAATGTGACTATGTTTAAGAAACCTTCTTGTAAAGATAATTTTGCTTAAGATTTTACTTTTAAACTCAGTTATTATTTAAGTTAATAAATATTACAACTAATTAGTATGTTGGGGCCCTCATTTGGCAGCCCAATTGCAGGTTTGGCTGGGCAGGGAAAGGCCTAATGCATCAAAGGCTGCAGGGGCCAGGTCCAGTGAAGGGCCTCCAGGATGTCTGTTCCCTCCTGCTCCTTCTGCAAGGAAGATTTGTTAATGCAGAAGGGTGCTAGTGCTTGGGAAAGGCATTGGTGACTCTGAAAGGCCAGGGATCTCGCCTGCTGAGGACAGCAGCTATAAGGAGGCAGGGGGGAAGAGGTGCCTCTCAGAAAGAAGTGAGCTTCTCTGTAGAGAGGTGATTAGGAGCCTCCCACTGGAGGTTGCATATGACGAAGGACAGAAGAGGTATGTTGTATGAAGTCATATGCCTCAGATGGCCCATGAAGAAAAGTCCTGTGCCTCCCTAAATCATCCTAAATTCTTCATAAAGTAGAAGAATTTGGCCTTTGAGTTTCTGGACCCAGACCTCTTACAAAAGTGATGTTTTTAAAATGGATTTAATGTAGAGAAAAGGGACATCTAGGAGACCTCAGCGATTACCTTTATTTAATGATTGACTGGAAACTGCATTTGCTTACTAATGGACATTTTAAATAAAATAATGTTTACACTAATACACGTGACACTGATATATGTACTCATTGATGGTACATACAGCATTTCTGCTTCAGCAGATTACCTGCCCTAATTATCCATCAGTTCAATGGCAATTGAAATAGACATAAATATCTCATATTTGTTATAGTTATTGATCCATTTATTGATTCATTACATGATTATTCATTATTCATTATTATTCATTACATTATCTACTCATTATTATTCATTACATTATCTACTCTTTGAGAGTAGATAATGTCCAGGCAGCTGTGATTAAAAGTTTTAAAAGAGGGTGTGGATAGAAGCATAACTGTATTATAAGAAAAGCGATGTTTCCTGTTAGTTCTCACCGTTTTGTCTTTCTGTTGAGAATGTGTAGAAAAGACTACATATAAAGTTTTACATTCTGTTAAAATCAGATAATACGTAATAATTTGTGAGAACACCCCCCCCCCAATAAAACTATGCCTAGTGTATAAGTTGGGTAGAATCCCTTTTCAGATATCTGCTAATCTGTGTACCTTTTTTATTAAACACTTTTTTACTGTGGTAATACATACTTATATAAAATTTACCATTTTTAACTATTTTTAAATGTACAGATTTATGGTGATAAGCACATTCCCACTGTAATGCTGCTGTCCCATCTTCCTTGCTGACAACATTTTTAATCTTTCCAAACTGAAGCTGTTAATGCCCCACCTTTCCTGCCGACCACCATTCTACCTTCAGTATCCTGACTTACTTTACAAAACAGCAAGGAAGGCAACTCAAACAAGCAAACAAACAACATATGTAAAAAAGGATTGACTTTTCACTTCATTTTAATTGAGAAATAATATATTTTTGAAGTTTTATATTCTCACTTCCATCGGGAATTAAAGAATTTAATCCACAATAGAGGTCAAGCATATAGGCAGCTGTTTTAATTGGTTGTGAAGAAATGCTTCCCTTTCGATTATTGTTAGTGCTTTTAGAATACTTCTCTTCCGAAGCCCCACATTTATATATTATTTTTAGAAAACCTACTGGTAAAGCCAACTGTCATATTTAGTAATAAGAAACCAGGACTATATGCATGAGGTTGTTCTGGAGTAATTCTAAAAACATAATTTTTTTCCCACAAGCATCACTCTTCTATTGCATGACAATTTAATTGATAGTTCCTAACTGGGTGGTAAATTGATCCTTTGACTTTTTTTGAAAGTTCCAAAAAGCCAATAGTTTCTGCCTTTCTTTCAGTGAAATATTAGTTAATGAGTAAAGATTAACTGTGAATAGGAAGCATTATAAAGTATTTTAAAATTTAGATACCCTATTTATAAATAATATAACTATATATGCCAATTTAAATGCATTCTGCAAAGAAGTTGACTAAGAAGATACTCTGAAAATTCAATGCATATCCTTGTGTGACACTGTCCCAGATTTTCTTGGAGAAGTTTTGCTAAAAGCTATTCCAGAGAATACTTGTTTTGTGGAACATCCCCAGGGGATGATGTTGCAATGTTTTAAAAGTTTTTGAGCAAGATGTGAAGTTTCCTATGGGAGATACTAGACACTCAGAAATATTTGCTTAATTCACCTTTATTTGTTTAATTTTTCTCAAATTATTTTTGTTCTACAAAAAAAAAATGCTTTTAGGTAAAATACTTTAAAACTTTTCAGAGTTCCTTATGTTAATATACATTCCAACTAGGAGCAATGTACTTCATACATTGAGCAACCTTACCTCCCCCCCCCCCCCAAGTATATTCTTATCTGAATTAATTTAAAGTGAAAATATAAATCAAGTGAAAAAAAAGAGGAGACAGATTTATATTTATGGAAAGCTAGAAGAGGAACAAGGAATAATCATTATAAAGTGCCTTTGTGTGTAACTGTAGAGTAGAGAATTAAGAACTCTCTGTGACATCTATTACAAGATAGCATAAGTTAGAGGCATGATTAAATCTCTGTGTCGATATGAACATTTTCATAATGTAAACAGGACCTAGAAAGACATTTTCACATTTTCTATAATTTTCTCATTTTTCATCTTTCAAGTACATAAAATACATCAGTTTTTGCTATTGTGTGTTTTAAAGTTGTTGTATTATGTTCTTTCCAAATTTATTATAACCACTGCCATTACTATGGTTGCACAAAGAATTTTGGCAAAGAGATTGAAATATGTGATAGACTATCATTCTCTTTTGAGTTCCAGTCTTACTTTAATATCACCTTTTAATTCATACTTCATCACACACATTTCCAATGGCTCCATTTTTGGTTGGCTCTGAAGGTAAATCTCGCATTAGCCTTTCCGTGAAATTTAATGAGATTTCCCTCAATTCATACATTTTTGAAAAGTGGGAGGTTTAATAAAGGGCTTAGATTAAATGAACCTAGGTCTAGTGATAAGGTCTCTGATTTTAATTTAGTTCATGGAAGTTGCCCTTATGGTTGGAATAGTTGATGAGTTATGAATAGGTTCAGTCCTACCAGAAGGTAAAAGCACTTGCTAACTATGTGATTTGATTTTAGAGATATTGAAACATTCACCTATATGAAAAACTTTTATTTATTAGCATAGTTTTGAATATTAGTCGTATTAGAAAATAGGTGTTAAAATGCATGTATTTTATCTGGAAACTTTAACTGGACTAGCCTAAGTTATCGTAACCACTATTCTTTTTTAAACTATTTATTTATTTTATTTCAGAATATTAAGGGATATACATGTTTTGTTTCTGTACTTTATTTCTGTACAGATTGAGTCAAAGTTACATTAATGACATACATTCATTGAGTCCCTATTCACAATAATGGCAGTAACTAACTTATTCATTGTGTTGGACAATTAAAACAGTATTTTATTTACTCCTTGCAACAATCTTATAAGTTAAGTAATGTTAAACAAATTATTGGAAGACCAATTTCAAGCTATGCTTATTGTTAGAAAAATTATAATAAAGGCAATCAAGTGATCTTCTCAGGAGCTTATTTTTACTCTAGCACATGGAATAGACTTATAAACAAACAAATAAATGAATGATTAACACGAGAGCGATATGTTCTTTGAAGAAAATTCAGCACAAATATGATAAACACTGGCTTTGAGTACTCAATTTAGATGAGATTGGCAGGAAAGGGCTTTTAAGGAGATGACACTTGAACTGAGACATGAAGGAAAAGGCACCTTCTTTGTGCCCACTCAGAATAAAGCATTCTAAGTACAGCCAACAACTAGTACAGAAGCTTTGAGGAGGGAATTATCTTTGAATGATTATGAAGCTGAAGTGACAATATGAATCAATCATGAATTCCTGGGTTGGGGCCAGATCACCTGGGGCTTTGAAGACATGGTAGAAGTTGGGATTTCATTCTATGGATGATGGAAAGAGTTTTGAAAGGGGAATGATTAGATTGATCTTTTCAGAAGATCACAGTGGCTACTGTGGGAAAAATTATCAGTGAATGAAACAGAGGAGAAATAGGAAGAGCAGTTAGGAGGCAACTGAGCACAACTTGTAAGATGGTTGTAGCGGGAGCCTAGGAGTCATAACAGGATGTGGAGAGAGGAGTGGAAAAACGAGGACTGTGGTTGGATCTGGAGTTAGCAGGACGGACTGACTAATCAGTTGGCTATAAAGGGCAGAAGGAAAATCAGAGCTGGGGACTGAAACTAGATTTTTGGCTCCAAAAACTGAGTGGATGTGGAGTTTTTGAACGACAAGTGGAGAATACGTTGGTTTAAAGGCGACAATCAGTTCTGACATGGACATGTTGAATTCAAGGTACCTGTGAGGCACACGATTAAGGATGCCAATCACTTAGATAATCCGGCTCAAGTATGAGACTTGAGTTCTGATGTCAGGTCAGGCCAGGAGACGTAAATGTAGTAGTCACTATCATCAATGACATTTTAGAAGAAAATATAGTTAGACAAACACAGCTGAAACTTAGGACACTTCACATTTTGAGACTGGACAGAGAAAGAAGAACAAGAGAGAAGGGAGGCAATCTCACAGAAGCCCAGAGAAGGCTGAGAGTTTCGGAAAGGTGGACACTGTTAACCGTATCATCCACTAATGAGAAACACAGTAAGGTCCCTCTGTGATGAGGCCACTGTGGCGGTGGGCGGGCGTGATAACTGAGAGAGAATGTGGGGAGAATAAATGTCTAGAGTGACTGTCAGTGATGTTTTCAGGGAGTTTTGTTCTCAAGTGGAAGAACTAAATAGTAACTTTAGGAAGTGATCAGCTGGAGAGAGATGTTATTATTTATTTGATTGATTGATTTTGTTTCACTTTAGAAAATGAGAGATGCCTAGAAATAATGCATCTTAGAGGGAAAAATTAATAGTACAGAAAGAGAAAGAGTAGAAAATTGCAAGAGCCCCAGCCTTTGAGTAGGCAAGAGGGGATTTGGTCCAGCCCATAAGTGGAGGGGGAGGGATAGTTTCATCTTAGTAAAACGAGGAAAGTCAGAGAGAGTGACTGTGGATGCAGATACAAAGTCGATTTGGAGCTGGGAAGATAAGAAATATATGAGAAGGTTATCATCTAAATGTGAAGGTTTAGAGGAGTGAGTATCGAGAATAGTTATCACTAAAAAAAAAAAAAGAAGAAGGAAGCCCCAACCCCCACCCCAGTAAAGAGAATAGTTACCCCAGACTTCAGAAAAGAAGTCATGATATATACGACATTACGATGACTGAACTGTGTAAGACTGACCATTTGGGATTTATTGTCATGAATTTAAAGTGAAACTAATCAATGCACTTTTGTTTGTTTTTCTTTTTTAAATATATATATTATTAATATTAAATCTTAGCTGTGTACATTAATGCGATCATGGGGCACCATACATTGGTTTTATAAACAGTTTGACACATTTTCATCACACTGGTTAATATAGCCTTCCTGGCATTTTCGGTTGGCTGCTGGGTTGCAGGACTTAGGTGGGCAGATGTTGGGGTTTTATTCTGTTTGGTGCTTTGCCAGGGGAAAAGGAGCTACAGATTTAAGGGTTTTTCCAAAGGAGTGATTGAAATTAAAACCTGTGAAATCCAAGCTTCCTACAGTGGGGAGATAAAAGAGGGCAGAGGAGCAACAGAGAGTGATGGATAAAGGAAGTGTTAAGGTCCTTGTATTATGTCATTACCTTCTTTTTACCGAGGAGAACAATGAGGCTGAGAGGAGAGGTAATGGGCCCCAGTGCCACACAGAGGAGGACAGGGTAGCAGCACTGGGACTCAAACCTCAGCCAGGGCTGCTGGTCAGGCGGTCACACTGTCTCCTGTGAACAGGGCCCAGTGCCAAGGGAAAGGACACAAACCAGAATACACAGTCGGCCCTGTTTTCCAGTGATTTAAGTTCCCAGTGGTATTCACTTTCAGGCAGAACTGTGTGTGGCTGACATAGGAAGACTTGGGAGAGCTAGAATGGGCTTCAGAATGGGCTTCCCTGACTCCCAGGTCCTCCTAGAGTCAGCTTACATGGAGGAGTCACAACTGTGTATTTCTCCCTGACTACCTCAATAACCTTTAGTAAATAAGCTTAGCCTGGTTAGTGACTTATGCCTGTGATTCCAGCACTTTGGGAGGCTAAGGCGGGAGAATTGCTTGCAGCCAGGAGTTTAAGACCAACCTGGCCCACATAGCAAGACACCATCTGCACAAAAAATGAGCCAGGCACAGTGGTGCCTATCTATAGTCCCAGCTGCTCGGTTGGCTAATGCAGGAGGATCACTGGACCTCAGAAGGTTAGGTTAGAGTGAGCTATAATTGGGTCACTGAACCCCGGCCTGGGCAACAGAACAAGACCCTGTTTCCAAAAATATAAAATAAATTAAATACATATAAAAATTAATAATAATAGCCAGGTGAGGTAGCCCAGGCCTATAATCCTCACAGTCTAGGAGGCCGAGGTGGGTAGATTGCCTGAGCACATGTATTCGAGACCACCCTGAGCCAGAATGAGACCTAGTCTCCAAGAAAAATAGCCAAGCATCGTGGCAAGCACTGCAGTCCCAGCTAATTGAGAGGCTGAGGCAAGAGAATCACTTACACCCAATAATCTGAGGTTGCTGTGAGCTGTGACACTACAGCACTCTACCGAGGGCAATAAAGTGAGATTCTGTCTCAAAAAAAAATAAAATACTAAAAATAATTTTAAAACCCCACAAGCTTAAGAAAAGGTATTTCCATATGGGATTCTAATTTTCCTCAATTAAAAATTATATTAATAGAATATATTTCTTATTGAAAGTTGGAAGGGGAAAAATTTAAGGTCACAGAAAAGAGTCTTACTTTAGATCTCAAGGTTTGTTAGCAAAATCTCTAATTATTTACCAGCAGGGGTCTAGAACTGTTAGGAATTATATGTTAGATTTAAAGAAAATGCAAATTATAACACTGAGCATACATTTTACAATAAAACATTGTTAATTTAAATAATAAACAAAACTGAATCATATGGGCATAAATTAGTTATGTACAGAGGAAATGCGATCAGATAATAGTGCAACTATCTAAATATGAGTATATTTTAGATCTAGTTCTGCAGCAACAAACTGAATTTGATAATATCTTCCTCCTGAACTCAGTTTAATCTCATTAAAAAGTCCACCAGCATCATGCAGTCTGGAGATATATATATATATATATATATATATATATAGATAGATAGATAGATAGATAGAGAGAGAGAGAGAGAGAGAGAGAGAATTCATAACAGCATTCAACTTTGAAATTCACTCATTTTATTTATTATGTTGCTCCTCCACATGGAAAATCGCCTTCTCGGTTAGGTTTACAAAGCTGTTTAACATCACTCAGTGCAACGGAAAGCTTTCTATATGAAATTGACAGAACCTAAGAGCATCATTTCCATGTTTCCCAAACATTTTGTATAAAGTGTATATTGAATACCAACAGATTTTTCTGATACATTGAAATGTGTATAATAGCAGATAAAAAAACAGTAGTTAGGAGCAATTCAATATTTTCAGAAAATTTACTTAAGGACGTATCACATATCTTAATGCAAATGGGAAAAATTGCTGTGTCTTTTAAATTAACTTTGTCCCAGGTAAAATAGTAAGATAGTCTATTTTCTTTTTTATAGTAACTCAAGGTCCTTCAATCTAAACATTTTTCCTCTTTCAGAGAAATCTATTTGACAGACCATTTTGTGTTTTAGCTGAGAGGCAATAGCTATTAACTAGATAGTTGTCTATTTTATTTTTACATGGATAAAGTTGAAGAGACAGACACAAAAGGGATTTATATGGGAAGAAATGCCTCATGCTGACTTTAAATAAAATCTGTCCCTTCTTAAAATAGGAAGCTGACCATAGATATTTTTTATCTTTTATGCATAGATGAATCTAAATGTTGCAAAGAATATATATGTCTATGCCCATGGCTGAGGTATCCCGTGTATTTCTTCAGAGATGTCTATGTATCAATATTTCCAAGTTGGGTTTCTTTTCTTATACTTCAGAGGAAGAAAAATGTAGTTGTGGTTCATTTTGGTGCCAATGCAGATAATTCCCTTGATCAAATTGAGTATAATGACACTTAAAGGAAACATTGTCAGTTGAAAGAAAGAAAGAAGGAAGGAAGGAGGGAGGGAGAGAAGGGAGGGAGGAAGGGAGAGAAAAGAAAAACAAAGAAAAGAAAATCCACATTTTCTTTTAACCTGGAAGGTTTATTGGCGAAAAGACAATGCAAAATTTACATTATTTCTGTTTATTTCTCAGTTGACAAAGGAGCTGTGTTCATTTATTTGTGCATTAATTTATTCATTTGTTTGTTTAATACTAAATATTTGTTGAATATAGGCCATGCAACAGTTACTCTACATCCTTTGCCAATGTAATAAAGGCTTCCTGGTCACACAACCACCCACACTTGGGACTGGCTCGAGTTCCTCCTTTTACTTAGAATTAACTTCTTTCCATGTGATGAAAGGAGTGCTTACTCATCCTTTGTCTGTTGTTTAGAGAGGCTGGAGGCATTCTCTAGTACATACCTGTCTGTTTAGTTTATACTAAAATATATAAAAGCGGGATTAAGTTTGATATATTTAGCTGAGGATCTTCTGGATTTAGGAAACAACAGCTATGAAGCTGAAACTCAGCTGCAGGTGGCACTGAGACTGTTCATTTTCCTGGCTGGAACTGAAGCTGACTGTGGCTGAGACAGCAGATGACGGCTACAAAGTCTAGTGTAGACAAAGAAGTTGAAGGGGCTCAGCGTGAAAATTCTCCAACTTGAAGGAAAACAATTCCTCAAACCGAGTACTTGTTTAAAATGAAGCACACTTTTCCCCTGTGCCCCAACTACACACTTCTGATTCAAGCCAGGGAATGTTTTCAACTAGCAGCCCAAATGGTGTAGATGAGGATGCTTACAGATCCTAATAGAACAAAATTATACTGGTTTTCAAACTTTTTTAATAAGATAAGATAAAATCAACTGCCATTGATTTGTGACATTCTGGTGTAATATGCAAAGGCAAAGCTATGCAAAAGCAAAGGTGGGTCTTTTGGGGACTATGGCAGTGGAGTACTGGAGTCAGCTTTTGTATTATCTTGAGAGAACTCATTGTTAGTTTCTAAGGAATTTTGTAAGTCTTATGTTAACCACAGCCATCATTAAAATTAAATTGCCTAGATTTACAATCAAACAAATTGGATTAAAAACAAAGGTTATAATACAATTTATCTATTAAGCGTAGAGTATAAATGTCTTAATACAATAATTAAGTAAATGAGGTGAGGGATATATTAACCAGTACGATGTAAGCATTCCAAATTGTATATGAAATCAGCACATTGTACCCCCTAAATGCATTCATGTATACATGATCCACCTCTTTTTTATTTAATAAAAAGAAAAGGTTTTATATATATATTAAACCTCCTACATTGCCCTGTTATCTATACTCATTACATCCATCTGTGTGGTCAAAATTGTTCACATTTCTTCCTAGCTCTGGTTTCAGTAAAGTCAGTAGGTTGAATAGGTTTTGTTGGGGGTTTATCCTGCAGAGCTCAGCAAATGCTACAAATTAAAACTTTTCTCCCAGAGATCCAGCAAATGCTACAAATTAAAACTTTTCTCCCAGAGATCCAGATTTTGAACACTTCCTTAGCATACAACTAGGCAGAAGTAAGTCCCGGGAGGGAATGAGTGCCAATTTCTTATCCTCTGCTTCAATTTCCTGAGCAGATTCTGAGGCCCCTCAGAAAGACCGAGAATGCAATAAAGAGGAAAAAAGGGGGAGTGACTTAATTACTTGGTTATATTGTGGCTATGAACTTGAAAAAAGTAAACAAACACAAAAAGCAAGAAGAAGAAATTAAGGGGGAGGTCAGGTTCTCTTGTACGAACACACATATCTTACAAATTTGGTCATGAGATTGGGAACCTTGTATTCCTCAGAAAAACAGAGCTACAATAGATCCATTTAATTTCAAGATAATTATTCTTCTCCTGGACAGGATTTTTTCCTCTCAGATCTGTTCAGTGATAATGATGACTAAGGTGAGGAGATGCACATATATAAATATCTCCAAATTACATCCTCATCGTTAGGTCAGAAAGTGGTCCCTCCTTCTTAATGTTGTTGATGAATGATAAACACCTCCCAGCCTTCTGCACAAGACAGGTGAGCATCTTACATCAGGGTGCCATGCTTAGCATTTACTTCAGCAAATTTAATTATAGGCATTTTCCCTGCTTACCATCTATAACCTATGCTTTTGTCTGTAACATGAACGTATAATTTGATATGCTCCCAAAGTAGAAGAACTACCCAGTGCTTTTAATATCTTTGTAATGAATGTAAATAATGTCATTAGAGATGGATCATTTCAGGCCTTTTAAAAATGAAATGATTAGGACAGTTTTATGTTTGTTAGAAAACAGAGGTTTTTTTCCCCTTCAGGAGCTCTAGTATCTAATTTTACATAATAATGTTTAGTCTTGTGTCTGTCATTCAGCCATTTATTCATTAATTCAGTTTTATTGATTAATTTATTCAAGAGTTATTGTGTACCTATTACTTGACAACTAGATATTATCATCTCTGAGAAAGCATTATCACTAAATAACCTGAAATTTAGATTATTGAAGTAAGCTCTCTGAGTTTTAGTATAAACTAAACAGACGGTATGTACTATTCCTCACCCCAACTTATTTTGAATTATATATAAAAGGAGTGGATGTTTGCCTTATGAATCTTCATTTAAAAACTAGAAAATACTTAAATACTCTGAACACATACATTCAATTTAAAATGCCAGATGAAAAGCATGACTTTCAAGAAGTAACTTGTATCGTTTCTCTCCGTTTGATAGCAAATTTCTTGATTTTTATAAGTCAGGCAGTTTGAAGTCTGCTTTCTCTTGAGATGTTATGTAGGTAGATACACTAGCCTAGTCTTCAATAATATAAGGGTGTCTTTTTCTGAGAGTATTTTCCAGGATTCTAGCTTTCATTTTAGAATTGATTTTTTTCCTCTATGCTGAGGGACATGGATGTCAAAAAGTTTACCATGGGATATAATTTGACTGAGTGACACACACAGGAGTCAGATGTCACAAATGAGAAAATATACCTCTCCTGTGCCATATGGGCTTTGCGAAGAGCTGACATTGATGGGAAGCGATGCTCTTTAGCCAAAAGGAAAAGTATCTATCGTGCTGTCACATCAGAGGCAGTTCAAACTAAGTAAATACTTTTGTTATGATGCTGTTCTTGGGAAATATATTTCTGAATATGCTCTTGGTTCTTTGGATGAAAAGTCATAAATGACTATAAAGTGCATAAAACAGTAGCTGTCATAATAAGTACACAATAAAAGGAATTTATGTTTATTATAACTACCAATATCTGTGTGTGTGAAATAGACAATAAAACAAATATCTCCACAACGCAGCACATTGTATCTTCACCTAATGCTGACAAATGGCAGCGCTTTGCTGCCTTTTCAGAGTATTATGACTAATGATGGAATAAGGGGTTTGAGGAGGCTATTTCCATGACCGAACTAAACTTATTTCAGTTCCGGGTTTTATATGTGATGGGCTGATTTTCAGAGCCTAGAAAACAACATTTAGGTGAGTATTAAGTGGATTCAAACTTTTAAATGTGTGAGTCTCGCACTAAGTTCTGTTTGATCCTTAAGATATTAGATGGATCTCCCAGTATAACAATCTTAATTTATCCTGCCTTCACCAGCCTGCAGTCTTTTCTACCATGCACACAACAAACAAACATAATCACCAAGACTTTGTCTTGAGCCTTCAATTTTCATTTTGCTGATACGTAAAATATGTGTCCAAAGACTTTTAAAAGTCTGATTCTCTGCTCATTATCTGATGTCTGAGTCCTTTTACACTTTCTTCAAGCTTGTGCTCAAACTATTCTGATGACAGGAAAATTTCTTTTGTCTTTAAGAAGCCATTGTTGTCATCTGTAAGTCTAACTTTCAGCAATTTATATTCAAAGCTCTATCCCTCTCTAACTCCCATTCATATGTCATCATCATTTCCCCTGGGACAGCAAAGAACAAATCTGTTGAGTTGAGTGACTTTCTCTTATGGCACAACTCTGAGTATTTGGAGATGCCTATTAAGCCCCCCATCCCTCCACCAATTCTCCTCTTCTCCACATTAAATATTCCTAGTTTCTACAAATATTTCCCATTTGCTTGTCAGCTCCCTATTTGATATGTCATGCTCTTCTGAGTAGTTGCAAATGTCATGTGACTGTTAGACACCCCTTAAGAGTACCTTTCTCATTGTAAATACTACATTATTATTCACATAGCAAGCAATCGCATCGATGTTGTGGGTGGTCACATCATGTATGGACTCACCATAGACTTGATTCTTCATGAGACTTTCAAGTATCTCATGAATGATGCATACATACGTCTTTCTCTCTATTCATACAGACTTCGTCTGACTCACATGGAAGACCTTTATTTATCTTTGTTACATGTTGTTTTAGGTTAACCCTACTGCTACAGCTTCCGAAAGTACTCGTAATGTTTATATGCTGGGCTGATACCAATAAACAAAGATTAGTTGGACATGTGGTGTGTGTCAGGCAATGTACAAGATTCTAAATTTGTGGTGCAATTATTTGGTACACTATCCCTGTGATCTTTTCTCCCACAGCAATTCTTCTTCCATGTCCAGACCATATCTTAATCTTGCTTTCTTTTCTTGGAAAGGACTTTCATTAGAAATCTTGAACTCCAAATTTGTCTTACATGATGAGATTCTACTTTGCTCCCAGATTCCTAGTATCTTTACTCTCAAGAAAAAGACGCATAACATAGACTCTTTCTTTTTGAGCCTTTCATGTCTTCTTCCATTCATCATTTTCCTTAATCTCTCACTCTCCTTTTCAAACTGGACTTTCTGACTAATCATCCACTAACCAAACTGAGCATCTTCAAGGTGATTTTTAGTGTGCTTTGTTTTGCTTTAATACAATCATGGCTTCTCATATTGATGCTAGAAGCTGCCTTGCCTCTTCTTAGGGTCAAGCTAATCAGCCTTAAGGGAGCAACATCTACAATGGCAGAGAAACACTGATCTGAAGGGCCCTCCGCAAGCCCCTGGCCCTTTCTTTGTGTGCATTTTCCCGTTCCTTCCATATATCTTTCAGCAGGTATTAACTCAATACAGCTTTAGTTTAGTGTATATTCTTTATGTCATTCACACATTAAAAAAAAATTCAGATATTTATTCTGCCTCATACCAAAATCCACATGTTTTTGGCATACCCAAAAGGTCAAATGGTATGTGGGGGCAGGCTTCCCTGCCCTAGCCCCTTTTCATTCAAATTAAAATCGTGTCAAGGAATAGTTTCTCTGTACATTTTTTTCTAAGAGCATTTCAAACTGATTTATTTGAGTAACTTTTCAAGGTTTCTGTTTCATATTATGTCCTGGAGTTTCAGTGTCATGTTTTATATTTTCATTCAAAAGCACAACAAATGAGGATGATGAAAGGAAAAATGACCCTCCTGTTTGACTTCTTGATTTTTCTACTGAACTGTGTCTGATTTTACTTACAACTCTCTGGAATTCCTTTTCTGAATGGCTCACCAAACATGTGAACCAGTACTTCTAATGTCCTGATTGGTATGAATACATATAAAGATATTTTTTCAATGTGAAACAGTTCAGAGGTCAAACCAAAAGCAAGATACAGAAATGATGTATGTATGGTTCTTATTCCTTCTAGTCTAAAAATGTGTTGGATAGAAAGCTTTGTCTTGTTTTAGACTTCAATGGCGCACAACCCCTGGCCAGAGCCATAGAAATCATAGAGATTCCCTATGGAGAATCATCACTCTCTTAAACATTTACTTAGAGTGACATATTTAAAAGAACTTCAGTGATAAAAATCAACTGAACCCCTCATTTTAAAAACTAGATAAAATATGAAGATATCCAAATTCCTCAGCAGTTAATGACAGAGCTGAAATCTGAGCTCCAGATTTTTACCTAAATTAACGCTGTCTTCAATATAAAAAGAATGCAGAGATGTGTGCATGCGTACATGCACACGAATTCTCAATGAATTGGTAATGCCTTTTAATAGCTAAATCTCTTCAAAAAGTAATAATTTCTTCATAATGACTGATTTAAATCCCAGGCTTTTTATAAGTGGATGGTTTGTCCTTCCCTTTCTCTCTTCTTCCTTGTAAATATATTCACTTTATTACTTATACAAGACAAATATGTGTAACAAAAGGAGAGTCACTTAATTTTCATCTGACAAACCTTGTAAGCATGAGGAAGGATGCCCTCTAGATAGACAATTTCCATTCTTTTCATTCTAATGTTAATGATGTTATTTAAAGTTATTGGATTCACAACATCAAATGACATTATTTCAGATGACTTCATGACACAGAGTGTGCAGTGTGTAAGGAATATCAACTAGGAGCTCTCAGGTGTTTTCCCCCTTTAAAATGCAAAGGAAGAAATGCAATTACTATTTATTATTTAGTTACCTAATGCCTGCCCATCATGTCTTTGAATTTGGCCCTGTAACTTATAATTAAAAGAATCATTATCCCTGCTGGATGTGGGCACAGATTCACATTATTTCCTTGGGAGCCTGGTGGCTTGTCTCACTTTAATGAAAATTTAAACCTCTAAGAATGACATGTGGTACCTAGAATTATTTTTTTCTTTTGTCTGAACAGAGTAACAAGGGTGATGAACTCCCAGAAAAAAATAAGTCACTTTTTTTTCTATGATTCTTGCCTTCCAAGAATTTTTGGTTGGGGGGTGGGGGGGTGGGCAAGAACTGATGAGGAATGTATGAAAGTATCTATATGACATCGTAAGAATGTAAGTTAGTAGAGTAGAAACAAAACATCCAGACTTTTCCCCTCTACTTTCAACCCAGGTATTTGGTTACTGTTTGTGTGTGTACTAAAATATACATTATACAACATTTATTATTTTAAACCACTTTAGCTGTTTCTAAGTGTATGATTCAATAGCATTAAGTAATTCATGTTGCTGTGTAACCTATCACTGCCATCCATTCCCAGAATTTTTCCAAACATATACTATATATCTACTAAATTATACCTTTCCATTCCCCTTTTCCCCAGGACTTGATAGCCACTATTCTGCTTTCTGTCTCTTTGGATTTTCTTATTCTTATATAAATAGAATCACATAATATTTGTGCTTCCGTGTCAGGCGTATTTCTCGTAGCATAATATTTTTGAGATCCATCCGTGGTGTTGCATATGTCAGTAATTTATTTTTTTTAATTACTATCTATGGATATACCAAAGTGTTTTTGATGGAAATAGGACAGTTTTCACATTGGACTATTATAAATAGAACTGCTGGGACATTTTTGCAGAAGTCTTTCATGAACATAAGCTTTGTCTTTAGTGAATATCTAGAAGTAGAACTGCTGGATTCAAATGTATGTCTTAATTAGCAAGTTTTCCAAAATGGTTATAACATTTGAATTCCCACCAAGGGTATGAAAATTCCAGCTGTCTAATCATAACCAACACGTGGTATTATTCGACTTGTTAATTTTAGAAAATCTAATAGGTTTTTTCCTCGTGGCTTTACTTTGTATTTATCTGATAACTAAAAATGTTGACCGTGTTGTCATCTGTAGATAGACCATATGAACTTTTTATTTTGACCATATTTGGGGGGAGGGGTGGTTAGATTGTTGTTTCTAAATTATTGATTTGTAATCATTTTAGTGCATTTTAGAGAAAAAATTCTAAATATTTTAGTACTTTAAATATTTCCTATAAACCTGAGGCTTGCTTTTCATTTTATTAATGTTGGCTTATGATAAGCAGAAATTTTTATTCTGATGAAGTCTAAATTTATAAATTTTTTCTTTTATTATTAATACTTCTTATAATCTATTTAAGAAAGCTTTTTTTTTGCCCCAAGGTAAAAAGATAGTTTTCTATGTTTTACTAGCTTTTACATTTATGTCTATAATTATTCTTAAATTGATTTTTTTTAGGTGGGTATAGATTTTAAAAAAAGGCTAAGGTTCTTGAATTTTTTAATATAGAGGTCCAGTTTTGTCAACACCATTTATTAAAAGAATCTCCAGATTTGTTGAATTGTTTAGTTCCCTTGTTAAAAATAGGTGACCTATATATATTTATGTTTGTGTCTATTCCTGGACCACATTTTATCCCATTGATCTCTTTGCCTATACCTTTGTTAATACCATACTATTTTATCTACGTTACCTTTAGAGCTTTGAAATCAAGTAGTACATATTATCCAATGTTCCTTTTTTATTCAAGTTAAAACATGATTATTTATATCTGTTTTTAAGCCATTATTCTCCAAAAAAATGTTACCTTCATAAGAAAATTATCTGAATGCCCTGTGGAACCTATATCATTAGAGTATCTTTTATAAACAAGGTGAGGCAATTAAAAAAAAAAACACACAACTTTATTCTAAATGTGTGGATGTGTAGGTAACTGAGATAATTTTTTTTTTTAAAGGCTAATGCTTTTGGAGTGGCTGTTATGTGTTGGTATTCTGGAATGTTCTTTTACCATCTTGTCATATTTAAACTTAATCCTAACAAACTCCATGAGGTAGTTGTTGGCTATACTAGTGGATGAACAAAGTAAGGGTTATAGAGGTCATTTGTCCAAATACTCAACTGGAATTTCTTACATTCTTGATGATCATGGCCAGTCAGAATTCATCTTGAGTGTTCGTGTGGGGTACCTGCTTCATGGCTGACAAATAGAATTTTGGCTGAAGATAGGTCTGCATTTGTAACTAGAGAAGTTGTCACTCTGAATACAAATACAATCCAGAGAGTAGTTTTAACAATTTTGTGACAATCCAGTAGATTTTCCATAAAACTCGCCTCCCAAAGTATATTATTTAAAAATAAGTACTTATCCTACACTAAAAGAACAAAGCTAGAGGCTTTATATTATAAGGCAACAAGAACTAATACAGCTTGGTCCTCATAAAAAAAAAAATGGACACATAGATCAATGGAACAGAATAGAGAGCCCAGAAATAAAGCCACATACCTGCAACCAACTAATTTTTGACAAAGTAAACAGAAATATAGAATGGGAAAAGGACACCTACCTTATTAAATAAATGGTGCTGGGAAAAGTGACAGCCATTTTTAGAAGAAGAAATATGGACCCATATCTGTCACCATATAAAAATTTAACTCAAGATAGACTAAAGAATTAAATGTGAGACCTGAAACTATAAAAATTCTTGAATGAAACCTAGGAAAAACTCTTGTGAATGTTGGCCTAGGCAAAGAATTCATGACTAACACCTTAAAAGCAAATGCAACAAAAACAAAAACTTGACAAATGAGACTTAATTAAACTGAGAAGCTTCTGTATAGCAAAACAAATAATCAATAGACTCTATGTGCAATTTACAGAATGAGAGAAAATATTCAGAAACTATGTATCTGACAAAGGATTCATATCTAGAATCTACAAGGAACTCAACTCAAAAAGAAAACAAAAAATAATCCTATTATAAAGGAGGAGGCAGCGGACATGAACTCATATTTTTTAGAAGAAGACATATGAATGGCAAAACAAATATGAAAAATGCTCTACATGACTAATCATCAGACAGATCCAAATGAAAATCATATTAAGATACTATCTTATACCAGTCTGAATTACTATCATTAAAAAGTCAAAAAAAAAGAATGTTGGTGAGAATTTGGAGAAAAAGGAACTCGTATGCTATTGATGGTAATGTAGTAAATTTGAATAACCTCTATGGAAAACTGTGTAGATATCTCAAAGAGTTCATTAAAGAATTTTTTATTTAAAAATAGAACTATCATTCAATTGGTGATCGCACTACTGAATATCTACCCAAAGGAAAAGAAATCATCATATCAGAAAGATAGCTACCCTCATATAGTTATCACAGCACTATTCACAAATACAATATGGAATCAAACTAAATGTCCATCAATAGATAACTAGATAAAGAAAATGTGGTATATATCATAAATACTACTCATCCATATAAAGGAAGGAAATCACATTTTTTTTGTTGTTGTTGTTGTTGTTTGTTTGTTTGTTTTTTAGTAGTAATATGGATAGACCTGGAGGACATTAGCTTAAATGAAGTAACTCAGAAACATAAAATCAAATACAGGATGTTTTCACTTATTAGATGGAGCTAAATAATGTGTACACATGGAGATAGAGAGTAGAATAATAGATCTTAGAAACTTGGAAAGGTGAAAGGCTTGGAATGTGAGTGAGGGCTTGGGATAAGAAATTATCTAATAGGTAATACATACACAATTCAGGTGATAGTTACATAAAAATCTCAGACTTCACCACTATTCAATACATCCGTGTAACAAAACTATACTTATACTCTCTAAATCTATAAATATAAAGGCAATAAAAAGTCAAATGAATGTGCATTTTTCTCCCAAAAATTGTCTGAAAAACTGAGCTGAAGGCCTTAGTAGTTGTGAAATTATGCAATAATCACAAAATCAACTTACATAAACAACTGGGTTATCATCATCTTGCTACTACTGAAAATGAAAACCTTTATATACAATTGAGTTTAATCTTTAAATCTGTTAATTACGGAGAAAATGTAACACAAGTGGTTTGAAACCGTGAAATATACTACTTTCTAAAGAGTCTAGGGGTCATTGCGATTGACCATCACATGGTAAACTTTTTAGATCTCAGAGAGTAACAGCAATTTCTTTCTTTAATTCTTTGAGTTTATCTAATATCTATTGATGATGATTTTCTTTATGACAATTGTTTTTACTTATGCAGAGAAGTGGATCACATTTTGTTTGATTTCTATTCTTCTAATGGATATTCTAATTTATAATTACCTGATACATGGTGTTGGGTTCTAAGTGAATTTAAAGGAATTATGATTCCTAAAATTGTGCAATGCGAACACCACCTATGCATGATTAATATCATATTTACATACTGTTGTTATATTAAATATGATTATACCTATTTTGAAAATGTGTTTATAATAATCAATGACACAGCAATATTTTAATTATGATATAGACAGAATTAAAATATCTCTAGTTTATTAGAGATGAAGAATCACAGACTCAGAGATGTTGATGGTTTGTCCAAACTCACACACATTTCATGGGGCCCCTATATTTCTGATAGGACTTACAATAATAATAAACACGGAAAATGAGGTGGATTTAATGAGAAGTATCAATGCAGCTCAGAAACTTGCAGCCTAGATTAGTGAGACAAGTAGCCAGACTTGTAAAATCAGATTTGAAAAGTGTTGTAAGAGAGGCCTCTTACAAGTGGCACCTGTGGCTCAAAGGAGTAGGGCACCAGCCCCAAATACCGGAGGTGGTGAGTTCAAACCCAGCCCAGGCCAAAAACTGCAAAAAAAAAAAAGAAGAAGAGAGGGGAAGCTGGCCCATGGTGTGGGGACAATTACCCCCAGAAAGTGAATGCTGACCAGTTGGGCAGCTAATATTTATTGAGAGGACCTCAGTGTCTGTTGTGTGTCAAGTGTATTAGATGTACCTGGTGTTATTTAACCTTCACAGGCTCTTGCAAAGCCCACCATTATTCTCTATTATGTAGCTTCAGAAAATGAAGGGAAGAAAAGCCCAAATAAGAGAAAAGATGAAATGACCTTTCAAAATTTCTCCCAGGTATATCATTTCAGGGTTCTTCAAAGTCCACATAACCATAAGTCACTGTGGTTTTCTTTCTTGCTTCCAGTTATTAATGTTCTCTGCTAGTCTAAGCTGTTCTGTAATGGCTCCTGTTGACAGAGGCCATGGAAGCGAGCTGACAGCTGTGCTGGTAAATAATGAGTAAATTCACAGAGCGCAGGTATCAATGAGGGGAACGCACCTGTAGAAGGGCCCACAGTGATGTCCATTGTTAAGGTCTTCGGTGTTTCTGATGGAATTACCAAAAAAAAAAAAAAAAAAAAAAAGTTTAAAAATGGCAAGGAAAACAAAATTGATTTCCCACCGTGAGTACAGGAATTCAAGTATCTTGGACATTTAATGTAAGATTTGATCTCAGGAATCAGAGAGTTGTGGGAAAACACCTTTGATTTTTCTTGGTTTTGCTTTAAGGGGGATATAAGTGATAACATGATATACAGAATTTTAGGTGGCCTGTCAGAAGAATTCTTTTATTTTGAATATACAAGGACTGATAAAATAATATATTTTATGCCTTTTGTCTCAGCGTATGAATGTGCTATATAAGCAGAATGGTAGCATAATAAACATTTTCATCAGAACTAGGACAGAGCAATAAAAGCAAAGCCTTTCATTTCATTTTTGTTAGAGAAGAATCATAAGAAGAGATGTGAAAATATTTAAACATACAGAATTTTAGGGTTTAGAGAAAAACATACCACTTTCACACCAATATATACTATACAATCAGAATCAGTTATACTTCTACTGTTTTCCAGAAAATTAAGTGAGAGTTCTAATTATTTTTATATTAAACAATTTTTTGGAGAGAATTTTAAAACAAGGAGAAAAGTTGGATAAAATTAAAGACATGCCTGGATTTTAAAATAAATTAAAAATCAATAGGAACAAGTCCATAGAAAACATCTATCTTGGAGTGTTCTGATGCTGAATATCTCCCTCTTTTTAAGGTTTCCTCGGTGTATCCTGAATCATATTAGGAATTGTGGGATCAATAATTACTTCAGAAATTGCCATAGTTATAGTTAATTTTTTATGAAAACCAGAGGAATACAAGCTACCAACCTTGGTTTTGCCATTGAAATGATCAGAAATGTTCCATGGTATCCAGATAGAAATATTTGTAGGAAACATGTTCGACAGTGATCCTCAAGGCATGAAAGGCTTTGGGTTCAGACTGAATATCAAGTCCCTCTTCTTAGTTGCTTAACTTTTTCATAGCGAATTAACCATCTAATTTTTGATTCCTCTCTCTATAACTTTATATGAAAACTAAGTTCTAAATCTCATAAAATTATTGTTAGGATTAAGATAATTCATCTAAATGTACAACACCTAGCAGAGGTGTCATTATCATTTTTATTTAATATGTGGTATTTTCATTCTTCTAGGAGGAGACGTCTGTGCTCAAAAGTCATTTGTCAGAGTCATTTTAAAAAATATTTTACTTAATCCATTTTTTAGACATTTGTAATAATGATATACCATCTTTATTTCATAGATTTTATTCTGCTGTTTGCATATTTCTTAAAGGCATAGAAAAAGTATCTTTTTTTTTTCATATTTTTATATGACAGAGTCTTACTCTCTCATCCTGGGTAAAATGCCATGGTGGCATTGTAGCTCACGACAACATCAAACTCTTGGGCACAAGAAATCCTCTTGCCTCAGCCTCCCAAGTAGCTAGAACTACAGGCACCCACCACCATCCCACACTGGTTTTTCTATGTTTTCTTGCTCAGGCTTGTCTTGAAATCCTGAACTCAATCAATCCACCCACTTTGGCCTCCCAGAGTGCTGAGATTATAGGCACGAGCCATTGAGTCCAGCTAGAAGAAATATTTTTATTTCTTGATGGCATTAACCATCAAGTGTTCTTGATGTAGAACAGCCAGTGAAAAGTATCCAGGAGTTGTGAAGTCCTTAGGTAATGTAACTTACTTTTTTGGGAGCTGATACCTTTGCACTTCTGAAAGGGCCTCTGTTCCCACAAGTAATTTGACACAGAAACTGTGAAGTGAAAGGATCCTGGGAGGATGGGTAAGGCTGAGTGAGGCCAGAGAGATGGAAAGGGAGGTGAAGTCTGAAGGAGAGGTTGGCGAAGGTTGCCTGGTACGTTCTATGTGTGTCAAGGATTTGGCACATGGAGAGAGCTGACCTGCTAGGGTCAGAGTAACGAAGTAGCTAATCAAGAAAACAAGTTGAAATGAAAGTAATGGTCAAGCTTTTAATCACTTAACTGTGATTGTATAAGCAAGAGTTTAATCAGAGAAAGCATTGACTCTCCTCAGTTTCACTTTTCCCCATGAAAAAACAGCATTGGAGGGACAGGTGGTCTATGCAGACACAGGTGTTATCTCATTGCTGAGGGAGTCCTGACCAAAGGTTCCTGCAGTTCATGGAGCCTGAGGTTGCCAGGGTTGAGTTGGATTGCTGGGAGTGGAAAAGTACTAAGAGTGGAAAAAATGTCATCCTCCTTGCCTTCACAAGGTCTGGGTAGAGGTACCTCTTTTGAGGGCTCCAGAAGTGAAATATCTCTGTCATGAAAACTTTAAAACAGCGATGAAAGAAGTTAAAGAGGACACACAGAAAAAATGGAAATATATTCCATGTGTATAAATTGGCAGAATGAATATTGTTTAAATGTCCATACTACCAAAAGCAATCTACAGGCTGAATGTAATCCTTATCAAAATACCAATAACATTCTTTACATAAATAGAAAAAAAATCCTAAAATTTATATATAACCACAGAAGACCCTAAGTAGTCCAAGCCACCCTCAGCATAAAGAACAAAACTGGAGGAATCACATTACCTGACTTCAAATTATACTACAGAGCTTAGTAAGCAAACAGCATGGTACTAGCATAAAAACAGACACACAGACCAATCAAACAGGATAGAGAATCCAGAAATACTGGAAATCCACACATAGGGACTTTGTCTCTGACAAATGTGCCAAGAACCTACAGTGCAGAAAGGACAGTGTCTTAAAAAATTAAATTTGAACCTTATCTCTTACCATATGCAAATATCAAAATGAGTTAAACACAAGTCTAAGACGTGGAATTATGAAACTGCTAAATAAAAACATTGGGGAAGTGGTTCAGGACATTAGTCTGGGCAAGAGGTCCTTGAATAGAATGGCCAAACCACAGGCAACCACAGGGAAATTGGGCAAGTGGGATGAACTAACGCTAAAAATCCTCCACAGCAACAACAAAAAAAAAACAATCAACAGATGAATAGACAATCCACATAATGGGAGAAAAAACTGGCAAATTACCTATCAGACAAGAAATTAATCACAGGAAGATATAGGAGCACTAGTACCTCAAAAGAAAAAAATTAAATCATCCATTTCAAAACAGGCCAAGGATCCGAACAGACAAATCTCAAATGAAGACCTTCCAATAGCCAACAGATGTATGAAAAAAGATTCTACATGATTAGTCACCACAGAACTGCAAATCAAAACTAAAGAGATATCATCTCACTCCAGTTAACATGGCTTTCATTGAAGACATTGGATAACAAAAGTTGGCAAAGATATGGAGAGAAGGGAACTTTCGTACACTTTGGGTGGGAACGTAAATTGGCACAAACACTATGGAGAACGGTGTGAAAGTGCCTCAAAAAATACTAAAAATAGAGCTAACATATAACCCAGTAATCCCACTGCTGGGTAGGTATCCACAGGAGGGGAATTCAGTATATAGACAAGATATCTGTACTCCCCTGTTTATTGTAGCACTATTCACAACAGCCAGGATATGGAATCAATCCAAGGGTCCATCAGCACATGAATGGAGAAGGAATACAGTGGAATATTACATAGCTGTAAAAGTAATGAAATTCTGCTATTTGCAACAACCTGGATGGAACTGGAGAACATTATGTGAATGTGAAATAAGCCAGGCACTGAAAGACAAATCTTACATGTTCTCACTTATCTATGGGAGCTAAATATTAAAAACAATTGTTTGATCTCATAGAGACAGAGACTAGAATGGTGGTTACTAGGGACAGGGAAGGGGAGCATGGAGGAAACATAAAGGGAGAATGGTTAATGGGTACAAAAATACCATTAGAGAGAATAAATGATATTTGACTGTAACACAAAGTGGCTTTAATCAACAATAAGTTAAATAAGTTAAAATAACTTAAAATAAATAATAATAAAATAATAAAAATAATAAAATCAGTTAAAATAACTAAAAGAGTGGTATTAGAATGTTTCTAACACAAAGAAATTTAAGGTGCATAAGATTCAGGATACTCCTAAACAAACAAACAAAAATAGCCAGGCGTTGTGGCGGGTACCTGTAGTCCCAACTACTAGGGAGGCAGAGGCAAGAAATTTGCTTGAGCCCAAGAATTTGAGGTTGCTGTGAGCTATGACCTCAAAGCACTCTACTGAGGGTGACAAAGTGAGATGCTGTTTCAATAAAAATAAAAATAAAAAAATCCAGCTACCACACTGTGAGAAATCTAAACCTCAAGCTATGTGAGGAGCAGAGACACACTGGGGAACAGTCCCACTGAGTGCTCAGGAAGGCCAACACCAACTGTCAACCATTCAAGGAAGCCACCGATGTACCCTTTACCTCAATCCCACAAAGCGGCAAGAAATCTCAGAGGTTAACTTGTCAAATGCGATATGGCGAGATCTCAGCCATCATCACACCACAGCAGTCTCCCTGCTGACTAGGAAGTAAGAGTTGCTTTCTGCCTGACACACACAGTTCTGTGTCATTAAATATCAGGTTATTACGCTGCAGCCGATGGAACAAGATGCACAGCTTTTGTCAATTCACTTTTTCCTGTCACACTGAATTTTATTCTTTCTACCATGGAAACCTAAATGTTCTTCGTGGAAAGTTTAATATCTTATTGCCTCATGTTCATTTCATAAACTTGAGAAGTACTTCTCTTTAAAATATGAACAACATACAGAAAGGTTGACACTCTAATTCTAGTATGTAATAGTACATGGACTTAACACTCAGCACCAGTGGGCGGGAGGTGCCCATGACCAGTTGGCTGCATGTACAGAGCGTCATGAGCATCATGTACAGAGTTGAACCAAGTGTTCTAGTGCAGTTGTGTTTGGATGATCTGTTGTGTGCAACGTATCATAATAAAACACACTGGCTTACAGCAATTCTGACTTAATTATCACTCTTTATTTCTGTGTCATTCTGCCACTTCATGGGATTGAGGTAAAGGGTACATCGGTGGCTTCCTTGAATGGTTGACAGTTGGTGTTGGCCTTCCTGAGCACTCAGTGGGACTGTTCCCCAGTGTGTCTCTGTTCCTCACATAGCTTGAGGCTTAGATTTCTCACAGTGTGGTAGCTGGATTTTTTTATTTTTATTTTTATTGAAACAGCATCTCACTTTGTCACTCTCAGTAGAGTGCTTTGAGGTCATAGCTCACAGCAACCTCAAACTCTTGGGCTCAAGCAAATTTCTTGCCTCTGCCTCCCTAGTAGCTGGGACTGCAGGTACCCACCACAGTGCCTGGCTATTTTTGTTTGTTTGTTTAGGAGGTCTGGACCGGGATTGAACCCATCAGCCCCAGAGCATGTGGCCAGGGCCCCAACCACTGAGCTATGAGCACCCACCATGGTAGCTGGATTTTAAGAAACCGTGTTCCAAATGGGATGAGATCACTCAATGTTTCACTGGCTACCTTTTTTAGAAATTAGAAATCACAGGTTGGAATCTGGTTTTATATTCCCAACTCATATTCCTGCTAGAGTAATTCCCCCTGCCTTTGGGGGTTAAAAGCAATATATAACATTGTTTTAAATGATTAGTTCAGCATTTTAATATTCTCATTCTATGTGTGAATTAACATCAGTGGTGATGTAGTTACTTATAACAGTTTAAGAGTTTTCTCACTTCTTCCTAAACTTCAGTATCATGAGAAAATGTAATTAGAATTGTATTTTACTATTTTAAAATGCCAGGAAATGCATTTTCCTATAGCCCATGCTAGAAGGAATCTTAGAATTCATCGGATTCAACCTCTATATTTTTGCAGAAACGAGGGGAAGTGTGAGGTTATGACTTGCTCAAATCTTCCCTCCCCATTTCAATCAGAAATGTCCTCTGCCATCCTTTATATATTGTGACTCAGGTAAGATTTTATTTGAAATCCAAGCCCAATAAAATAAAGTTTGAGAAAGAAGCAGAACAGTTATTGGTGAAGAGCACAGACCCTGGAGCCAGACCACGTTGAGTATGATTTATACGCTTTATACCTCAGTTTCCTCGTTTGTTATGTGGAGTAAAATCACAGTAGCTATCTGTAGAATTTTTATGGGGACTTCACAAGTTGATATCAATGAAGTTCTTGGAGCTTTTCTGGCATAGAAATAGTGTTATGGGAGAACTGGTGAAATAAATGCATTGCCCTGGAAATAAGAGAAGGTGCAAAGAAACATCAGACGTGCCAGGCCCTGGGAGGACGCCTGTTTTCCCTGATGATAACATAGTTTTAGGCAGGGAGGTAGTCTCCTTAAGCAAGAATACCTTAGAAATTATTAACTGCCCCCACTAATAGTAAAACATTGAACAACAATCCTTGAGTATCAGTTAGGATGCCTTAGACTGGAAATAATGGAATACCAGAGAGCCTTAAATGGTAAGGAATATCTTACCTGCTGGCCTAGGCAAAGAACAAAGATCAGTCATTCTTGACTTCCAGTTGACAGACTCTCATAGGTCACTTTTTATTTTTCACATCCCATCTCCCTGGCTGCTTAGGTCTGTGGGCTTCTCACAGTGACTCCTGCAGTTGTGTGAGTGCTTGGGTTCTATCTGGGTGTGAGCTCAGTCACACTTTGTCAGGGCCCCACCTGCCACAATCTCGGCTAGACAGGTACTGACTCATTCCAGCACTAAGTGGTGCTCTGTGAGGCTTGCCATCATCATCCACTTCACCCAGAGACGAATATGTAAGTCCCTTTATGTCGCAGATGTCTTCTGCACTTGTTAAGTTTCTGTCCCTTGTCACCAGTTTCCAGATTCAGCCTGGAGGCATGGCTCCAGCACCCTTCTCTGAGACTCATCTAAATTTAATCTCTTTCTGTCCCCACTAAGGTAAACTTTATTATTAAGTAGGCATTGTCTGCTTACTCCCATTTACTTATTCTCTTATCCATCCAAAATGTACAGCCCTAACATGAGCTGGCTTCCTAAGATTTTGTCTTTTACATTTTAAAATAGTCCACTTCCCTATGTGTATGTTTCAGGGAACTTATCAGAACACAGTTACTTGGATGTGAGTAGGGGTTAGGCAACAAGGAAATGCAAGGATCTCAGCAAATATTTCCTGCTTTTGTCTTAACTGACTAATGCAGTCACTTACTGTGTATAAGAAAACAAATGCATGAATTAAAAGTGAGAAAAGAGTTAAATAAATGAGGCCAACAGTAAAGACAATACCTTAAGGCTGTGTATGGTAAACTCAAAAGAGTTGTACAGAACTGCTATAAGAATTCAAAATTTGCGTTAGGGCTGAGTTGGTCAAGGAAGCCTTCATGGAGACAGTGAAATTTTTATATGGTTCATGAACAATGATTAAAAGTTTCATTGGAATGGAGGCCTCTCATGGTACATTTCTAGAAGTTGCATAACAGAAATAATCACATAAAGCCTGGGTACTATGCATTGTGTTGTTACAGTACCAGATGGAGCAGTTGCCTGGAGTAGGGGAAGCAGGGAAGTCAGTCAAATCTGAGACTCTAAAAGCAGTTAGAAAGAAGATGAAGTTTGATGTAGACTCTAAAAGAAGGGTGGGCTTTCATAAAGTGGGAGAGCCAGGAACTTCAGTGTTCTTGAAACATGGCAGACACAGGCAGGGAAATCACAACCTGTAGGAAGGCTCAGAGAATGAAGAACATTCACTTCTACTGAAGTAAAGGCTACATGGCAGAGGGTCGTCATGAAGCTATAAAGACAGATTGAACCTGGATCAGCACAACCTTATTTTCCTTAATAATAGGACATGGGCATAGATTTTTGTTGTTTATCTAGTTGGGCTTTTTTTTGGAGGGGTGGTGGCACCAAACTTAGAACTGGCTTTTGCCTTTGGCCGCATTCTATTGACCAAAATATATTCAAATTGCCCTTGATCTAACGATAGGGCAGCAGAGAATGTACTAAACACAGAAAGAAGAACCAGGGTGTTAAGTAGTTTGGGCTTCCCATGAAGTGTTATATTTAAAATCACATTCTTTGAAAAGAGAAAAGGAGAGACGTTTCAAAGAATGGCTGGCTTTTGGGGGGTGTGGGGTAGGGTGCAAACATGGTTATTTCCAGGAATTATTGTGCCTGTAAATAGTGAAGATTATTTGTATAAGTTAACATTAAATCCATTAACTTTCTGATCTTAGTTTCATCAATGTGAAAGGGACAGGAGAGCACGAGCACAATGGAAGCTTCAACAATTTAGCACTTAAAGAACAAAAGTAATTACCTGGATGCTAGCACTTTTTTTGTTAATTTGATTGTTTTAAGAGGGGGAAGTGTCATATAAAAGACATGAAAATCTAGGATAATTTGATATAGCTACTGAACTAATCATATAATTTTGTAACCTATTAATGCTTAACATTATTACTGTTTAAAGCGACCATCGCCCAGTGATTTCATAGAGACCGGCTCCTGAGGTCACTCTTGCTGGGGAATTGTTCATGGCTGGGTTGGTTATTCTCAGCAGTTAAGGCTTCTCTTAAAGGCTATTGAACTTTAGAAAACTGTTTGTTCTTAACAGTCTCAGAATGATCTTTCCACCTTGTAGCCCTCGGTATGAGTGCTTTCTGTCCATGCTGACATCCCACCTCATGCTCTAGTGTCGTAATTTTCTGACTTTCTCGAATCCACTGACATTTTCAGTCACAAATGCTGACATATTAACTTCTCTGTCATTCATTTTTTGCCTTCATTGGTTCAGAAGCGTGCCAAGGATATGAGAGATGCTCAGTGAACATTTACTGGATTAGTAGATGGGTTAATGTTGGGTGCTCCATCAGCATGGAATGAATATCTGAATTGTTTTCTGTAGACCAGCATCCATCTCACTCTCCTAACAGCACCTCAATTTTGATCCATATCCGTCTCTCCTCCAACTCTTTCCACGTATGGAGGGAGATAAGTGATAATCCAGAGATAGGTCCCAATTAGTCTATGACAACTCTGCAAATCCTATACTTTCACCAGTGACTTCCTCCTGAATCATCATGTGAACAAACTTTGGCCAACGAGATGTAAGGAAAGGATCTGGTCAAAGTTCATCCCTGTTTATAAAAAGGGAGCAGTGGAAAATCGCTTTCACTCTTCCACTGGAAGTGATCAATAACACATATTGTCCTTGTTGCTGGCTGGTGGCAGCTAATTTGTGACCATGAAGGATGCCAGACAGGGGCCAAAGCAACTCCATAGGAGACAATCAAGCCAGGAAGACAGCCAGGAAAGGGAGCCAGAGCTGGGCCCCAGGTGTGAGACACTCCCTCACATTTCCAGTTCTGTGGGCAATTCAACTCCTTATTTTTTATGCTGGCTTGAGTAAGGATTCTGATTCCTAATATCAGAAGCACCATCCTAAAACAGAATTCCTAGGCAACTGGAAAAATTAGGTGCTAAATTTAAAAGAAAGAATAAAGTCCCCTGTTTCCTCATCATTCCAAAGGAATGACAATATTCTTTTTTGTCATTGTATAACAATCAAATAAAGAAATACAACTATCTAAATAGTTTAACCCAATTGGAGCTAAGCATGCCATTTTACGATGAGGGTTTATTTGGCAATTCAAAACAAATGATACCTTCTCCTGAAAGTTTCCATTTTATCTTATGTGGATAGACAATCAGGGTGACTGTTCCTCCTTCTGTTTGGCACCTTCTGGAGTGACTTTGTGTGCCTTTCATGTGAAACGTTTCCGCGGGCAGACTACATTGGTTTCCTGCTGAGTTTAACTTGCTTTAGGACAGATGGATCGTGTCCGGTGTGAAAGTGACTGTGGATTCCCAGAGTTTTTAATGAGCTTTAGGAATTTACACAATTTGCAAAATTGGTTCATTATATTGCCAAATTTTACTATATTATTTAGTAAAAAAAAAAAAAAAAAGTCTATTTCTTTGTTTGAACAGACAATTCTTAATATGATTAGCTTTTAACAAAGAAAAACAGATTTCCAATGTGTGTGTCATGTCCCAAATTTATCTGCATGAATACCATTCTGAGAGAAGTGTCCTACTAAATATTGATGAAAGGTTATACAAAATCACTTGTTTTTGATAGTTTCATAATTAGCTTTACAAGTTTGGAGTCAGTCTTTTTCATAAAGGAAATAAGGATTCAAATAAGTGTGAAATAAGTAGAAATCATTTTCCTTAAAAGATGGGATAGAAATACTTGTTTTACCAAATTTGACTCTCAGCTTCTTGCCATCTAAGGCAAAAAGTAAACAGTGAATTGCATACTTCTCCTTATATATCCCATGTTAGGAAGCATGACCATTGAAAGAAATGTAGTCCCTAAGTACAAAATTTGTTTAAATTATTGTACTCAAAGGTAGATTTCTTCGAAGCTGATTTTAGCTAAAATGCAACCATGTGGTTACACATGGTCAGCACTTACATCAGTCTTCAATGAAAGTTCATGGCATTGTGATTAATTATAAATCTCTGTACACATTGATAAGGACACTAAAGTCATGCCTTCCAGCTATGTTGCTCTCTTATCATCAGATTTTACAGACACAAAATTAAGTCAGAATTTTTTATCACAGAATGCACTCTTCAAATTTTAATTGGATTTTTGATAGGAGAGAGAATTTTAAAATAAGGCCCTTCACAAAGATCTGAAGTTCAGATAGTCTCTGGGTTTGAAAAACCATTAATAGATCTTAAAAATAAGACTCACGATAGAATTCTGTCCTTAAGAGACAATTATTTCCTATTTTAAACAAATGGAGCAGAGTTGAATTTCCCTCTAGCTTTGACATATTGATGATCAATGTAAGCAGCTTCTATTGCTATAATTCCTCAATGATAAAAATTCACCATGTGAATTTGTAGAATTTACATTCTGTATTCCACGAACGTAATAATAAAGTTTTACTATTATAGAAGAGCTTCTATTTTGAATTAAAGATTTTACTTTATTTTTATTATTATTATCTAATGAATGCAGAATGCCATGAGATAAACGGTGGCATTCTGAGGAGTCCATGGTTGGGGCTGTAGCGCTACTGCAATTACACTCTCAGACAAGTCAGTTGGAATTTGGCAATTTCTAAGGGTGCAGTGTTCTTGTGTACTGAGGACCCCTCTGCATTGCTTTATACCTCCACCGGTATCCACTTAGCTCCAAGACCCACGGGCAGCATCTACCTCCATTCTCTTCCCCTTTCTTGCACAGACTTCTGGAAGAAGCATCCTTCCTCGTGTCATTCCTCTCCTTTGTGCACTCTTCTCCAAATTCTTCAAAATAATCTGATTTTCCTCTCTCTCTGCTTGTTAATTGTCTCCTCAATGCCACCTTTTTGCATTGGGCTATAATCAACTTTCTACTATGTTAACAAAAAGGTGCTTCAATCAAATATTTCCTAAAGTGTTGCCTGCACTCAGGTCTCCACTTCCTTCACTTCCCTGAATCTTTAAGCCCTCCTATTTGGCTTCTGCTGCATCTTCGTCCTACCGCTGTTCTCATCAAGGTCATCCGTGGCCTCTGGGTTGTTCTCTCTGAACTGGCGAGCCTCCTTGTGTGTGGGGCTCATCATTCCCTTGTCCTGGAATGAGTCTCTTTATTTATTTTTTGTTTATTTTTTTAATCTCTGACCATTCTTGCATCACCTTTGTGGCCTCCTTTTCCTTTATCTGTCCCTTAAATGGGAAGTTCTTGGTCTCTTATGTAGTCATCTCTTGTTCCTTTCCCTAATCTCTTTATTAGAACCTACCTCCCACCCCAACTCTCTCTGCCTTTAGTCTGATGTAGCTAAAGTACCTCCATAATTATATTCATTTCATATTTTAAAATTCTCCATGACTTCCTATTGCCTACAAACAGCCTGATCTTATTCTACCAAATTAACGTTTGCTGTAATCAGCTTTTGTCCCCCCATGCAAACCTTGTCTTCTGTTTTTAATGTGTCATCTTATCTGTTTCACATTGATTTCACTTCACTTTTGTATTTCTGCATCTTTTAATATGAGTTAATTAACTTAAATGGAACTACATGTGCTATGGCCTGTGAATGTAATTCACAATAACACAAATAGGATTCCTTCATTTATGTTCTAAATAATTAAGAACTTGTTCAAATATGATGCATAGTTCAAATCTTAATTCAAATGGAGTCTACCTTCACTTGCCAACCCTAATCTTTTCATCTAGAATAAATCAAAATTCTCTCTGAAATCACATACTTTTTATCTTACTTTTTTTTAAAGTTAGATACAGCACTGTCCACTGGTGTGTGAATGTACGAGTCATGTACCTCACCAAATGGGTTACAGGTGACCAGTTAGAACAAGAAAGGATGCTCAGTGTCACTGGTTGTTAGGAAAATGGCCTCACTGATAAAGTATCACATCTCACTGTCATTCATGGTTCGTGGTTTTCAGTACGTTAAAGGGGGTGAATAAATGCAGCTTCTCCAGCTGTTACCTCCATATCTTCTCTATGTCCCCTGGATATCACACAAAACTGACCGTTACCTCTGTCCTTTTTCTCTGGAAGTCTCCATATCTCAGCCCACTAGACTAGATCCGGTACGATAAAGGAAAATGCACTCTGTCATGGTCTATAACCTCCACAGTATTCTCTGTGTGTGTGTGTGTGTTTGTAGAAAGACAATCAAAATAGGATCCAAGAAAAAGTTGTCACATGTAAGTCTAAAGATTTTACCTAATATGAACCATGAAATACTCTGCTTCAGAAGCTTCAGCACTATATTTGAACTTTTGCAAGAAATCTCTTCAAATACTATGTCATTTGTGTGTTTATGTATTGTGATGTGTTTTTGTTTATATACTGGCTAGGATATTTGATAGTCTATAATAAAGGGACAAAATAAAATAATAATAAAGTATTGGAGTACAGTAAAAATAGATAGCTAAGACAAACAATGACACCAGGCAAAGATGGAGATTTTGTCACTATAGAGGTTTCAGGTGGTTGGTGTGACAATATGTTCACAGGCAGTAAAGTAATCATTGAGTCAGGTTTTATAACAATATTTTAAATGGGAAATTTATTGCCAAAGCAATATATATTACTTTCAGATCCCAAGAAGGCAATTTATGGGTCTCTAATCCAAAAAATCAGTGCAATCTTAAAAGATTCCAATGTTCTACATGGAGGAATGAAATTTTGCTAGACCCAGCAGTAACAACAGTGAAAGTTGATCCATCTCCATCGCTGAGTATCTTTCTGGGTAAAACTCTGTGCCCACAACTGAGGGAAGGGCTGTACAAGATGAACGGAGACCTCGGTGGAGGGTGTGGCCACTGAGTACAAGGTAATGACTTATCTGTCTGTCTTGGGAGAGGAACCAAAAATATCTCCATTTTTTATTAAGACAGAATGTAACACAACCTTAAACTAAGTTAGATAAGAATTTGAAAAAAAAAATTGTTTATTTTAAAAATTTCATTTTATCATGATGGTTTGTGTTTGTGTAGTATTTTTTATTGTATCCAGTGCTCTCATTTTGCTGGATATGCTATCCCCAAGTCACAGAGCTAATGATAATAAAATTAGCAATGACTCCTAATCAATTACTCATCATGGTCATATTCATTTTTTTGTATTAGTTAACTGAAAACATCACTGTATGTCATGCAATAATATACAGATAGACAAGAAGATATGAAAAAGTGAGCATAAGTCGACTGCATATATAAAGGGCTAGAACCCAGTCAGTCAGGACGATTTGGAATATTTTAATAACCTAACAACACAGCTGTTTCTTTTCTATGTTTTTTGAAGATATTGATGTCACCTTCTATCCCCTCTTTCTATGTCAATAGCCAATATTTATTGAAAACATTTAATAGTGCCATGCATGATTATAAGTACTGTATATGTTACTTCTTTTAATCTTCAAAAAATCCTATAAGGTAGAAATTATTACCTTCATTTTACAAATGAGAACCAAGATAGAACATGATGAGAAAGCTTGTCCAAGGTCACTCATATATTAAATATTGGAATCAGGGGTTCAATTAGAGGTGATTTGGAATGTCATGGTGCCCTGTAAAAGGTATAGGTCAGTTTTATCTCATTATGAGAATACTCTATATTAATATTGCCCTTCTCGAGGGAGTCCAAAAGTGCTCTTAGAAATTTGCTAATTCCTTGTCATGTTAGTTATGTCGTATTATTTCTCTTTTTAATGGAAAAAGAATGGTGGGCTTTCTGAAAACCAGCTTAGTAGGAGTTTCAGGAAGAAAATATAGATCACACTTCTCAGACTAAGAAAGTTCTCATGCAATCTTTAGGAGTTAGTTTGAAGCTAATAATAAATCCAGGACATTTTTATTTACCTCAGTGTAAGAAAGCTTCCCTTCCCTCACCCCTGCCACCAGCGATCTTCTACATGACTAATGAGTTAATCTGAGAACTGAAGCTCCCTCTGAAACAGAATGATGAAGATACATAGGAATCAGTGTAGGTGGCAGGTGTCTAAACAATGCCTGATTAGATGAAATGTGTTTTCCCTCAAATGTATTAGCATAAAGTGTCATATAGCCTCAGAAGTCAAAAACATCAGGAAAGTTGTAAAAGCTAATGAGTGGAGGGACTGATTTTTCTAGAGTTCCTTTATTATTAGAAAAAATGCTTATTTAGTGTCTTTGTGTGTGGAAGACACCGTATTTATTTTTGTATCAGGCAATATCAACCTTAGCTTAAAAAAAAAAAAAAAAAATCACTGGAGCAACAGGGTTCCAGGTTACTGGAAGGCTCTTTGCTTTGAAATGATAAGTTTTCCCTCAGGAGACAGAGAGCCTACTCAGCAAAGCTAAAAGATGGTAACACATATCAGCATCCTGTCACCAAAGTGGTAATGACCCCCTGCTTGAGGTCTTACCCCATGCCCGAGTTGTCCTGGACTCCCCCCACTGCCTCCCTTAGAAAGGGTGATGCAAGAACGACTAGCCCCTGAATAACCGTGGGAACATAAATTTAGCACCCACGCCAGACACACTGAATAAGCCTTTGAAGGGAAAAACATTCTGGCGATTTTTGTGCTCCTTCCCTCTCCCCAAATGCTTTTTAATCGGAAGTGTGATACATCATAAAAATTCACATCCCCAGCCCACCACATCTACTTCTATTCTCAGTCAAGAGCTTAGCAAAAGTTTCCGAGCAGGTGTATTTAAAATAAAATTCTTTAGAGATTATTTTTAATATTTCCCGTAGTCCATAAGAATTGTCCTGGGGCTTATTAACCAGGTGATGCTAATCCTTAGGCTGGAGTGGCTGGCATCTTATCTAGATATATACATTAATTGTGAGGTTCATAATACTGCCCATCCATCACAAATATTGTTATGAGATATTAATATGTTTGTTTTATTTCAACAAGAAACCATATATGTTCTGATTTAACTTAAGGTGTAAACAGAAATTCACTTTTCAATCCACTCCTAAATCAGAGTGGTCTTAGAACGCAGCCCTTTTCTATCCTAGTTGCAGGTTGACCCATTCCTCCATTGGAAACAATAAGGAGTCAGTTTCACTTCCAATGTAAAGATGCTCACGTAGAACTGTCTGAAAGTCTCTCCTCATACCTTAGACATCCCAGGTATCACCAGATACCTGCTGGGAGGCAGGCAGTGCCAGCCTCTTGGGTGTTTCTAAGGGGATGCCAGCCTCTTCTGGTTCTCTACTTTTGACTTGTCTTGGGCATGCAAGGACTTTTTGTGTGCTTTCCTCCTACAGTGGCATCAGAAGAGGGAAGGACTGTCAGTGACTCAGCTATCCGGTCAGGACTCAGTGCCACTAAGGAGCTGGATCATATTTCTCTCCCTCCCTTCCTTGTGTCAGTGAGATCACTGTGACTTCATCTGACAGGCTCACTGTCCCTGTTCTCTTCTTCTAAGGTTATACCCCATCTTATTCTAAACTTCAGTATGAGTACATTGTAAACATTTTTCTCTTTGCCCAAGAACCTCAAATGAAATAAAACCATACACCTGTATGTGCAGGCCTACAGACCAAATCCTCTTTTCTGCAAATCCTGATATTCAAGAGTATATTGTATGGTAATGTAACTCATAGCATCCTGATGTAAATTTTATCTCTCCCTGTTTTGTGTAGATACAATGAGTTTTATAAAAGTGTCCCTGGGTCTTCCTAGCCAGACATTTAAAGCTGAAATCCTTTCCAGTTCTGAAGATCTTATAATACTTGCAGAAGAGATGATACTTCTTAAATTGTCATGCACATATTTAAACAGGCACTGAGAACAGTTCCCCAGGGAGATGACACAACTCAAAGGTTATATAATTTACGAGGTGTTCTCCTTCTCTTTCTATAATGATAAATAAATATAAATAAAAATGCTTTGCTGCATAGTCATTCTGCCTTAGGCCTTGATCAAAGGTTATCTAGTTGTACTGAATTGTAAAGGTGGGTTAAAGAATTTTAATGGTGGGTTGAAAACGGCAAATAATCACAAGTATCTTTGAGAGGCCAATAAATTCATTTTCTGCCATTTGATAAAATATTTGCCTAGAATGAACTTCATGTTACTTTCAGAAAATGAAGAAAGTTGTTCATTTGTAAGAAAAATTACAAATATTAGATGGTGATTCTATAAAAGTCTTTAAGAATACTATATACATATCTGTGGATTTCTTGGTCTTTCATTAGTAAGTTTTGAGAATGAATATTTCCACTGAGGACTGATGGGAGCAATTATCAACTATGGCCCTTCTAGCAAAACCAACATAATATATATATGTACATCAAATAATAATTTTTGTTCTTCTGAAGGAGTTCCATATTAGGCAGAATGCATGACTTCAAAATGCATTTATATTATACATTATTTTTGGAAAATTGAAATTTCAAGGCATATTTAATAAAAAGTTTATTAACTTGGTATGAACATAAGTAGACATTAGAATAAATAGTGACCGCTATAAATACTGCATTTAAAATAATAATGATGACGTACCTAATATGTGCTCTAAACTTTAGACATGAAGGTTAGAGAAGCTTTGCATTAAAGTTGCATAATATAGGTTTAGTTTTATTTTATAATATTTAAAATATATGCCAATCAAATATTTACTATTTACTTGATTAAATACCCTTTTAGTAAATTTTACTTTTATATTTTTTATAATTTATGATATTTATATTTATAATATTTCTATACTTCTTTAAGAAAATCTGTTCCTGCTGATATTTTATCCCTCTCAACTTGTAGCTATTCTACTCTAGAACTCTTGATTTCATTTTTTTTAGAGGGAAGCGTATTCAATTAGAAGTGACAATGGTTTAAATTTTAAATAAAGAACAATTTCTGCTGTTATGTGTAATATAATGAGTCACAAAGTGTATTTTCAAAGAAGGACTAATACATTTCATTTGGGAACCCCTGTTCCCTGTTCCCTGTGTTTTGCTCTTTAAATCCACAAATCCTATCAGTATAGAAAACATTCCGAGCAGCTATATGCTAATGAAACATTAAATTTATTCATCCTAATATTTCATAAATTCCTTTCAACATGAAATAAATCATTTTATATTTTATGTGGGGAAGGTGTATTAAAGAGGAAGACTTCTCGGAGTGCCTATGAAGCAATCACCATCGAATGCCCTTGGCTTAGCATTAAACTGTGATTAATTAATGGTCCTCAGAGAGAGAGAATCAGTGGCCTCTCGTATTATTTCTAAATTTAAAAATGCCAGTATCAGTCTCTCACATCCAGCAGAAGACCTGCCGCTTGGCGTTTAAGTATTGTAAAGTATTTGTCAGGTGACTCTCCCTTTAGATTGATAATTCTCACCATTTTTACTGAAAAGAATAAGAATGAAAAAAATCAGCATAGTCAGAGCAATATGCCATCCAGTCACGTGGTGTGATGGGAATATCTTTTATATCATGGGGAGAAAGTGACAGCTACTTTCACAGAGGATTCTTGAGAACTCCTACATAATATTTAGAGAGAAAAAGATTCTTGCTCATAACTTTTGATTCAAGACTTCTTTCTTAACCAGGCATTGTATCTTTTCTTTAATGTTGTTTCCTATTCACATAATACCCAATACGTGCCCACAAGTGAGTGAAGCAATCCCACATTTTTGCTAATAAGAAAGAGGATCTAAACTGAGTACATTTCATATCAGGAGCAACTGGATGACATTAAGAAAACAGGGCAAAAAGTGTGTTTTCTTTTCTTCCCTAATACTAGCTAATGGGAACCTAGTTCCCTGACCTTATCAGCACTAAGTTTTCTGAGCTATAACCTGGCTCAATATTACTAACAGAAGTGACAGCCTGTGAGAAATTAGTGGAGGAAAGGTGAAATTTTGCATGTCATAAATAATTTGTGGATGATGAGGTTCAGTCCTAAGAATGTACTGTGCGTTGGAGAAATCCTCTAGCTGTGAAGACCTAGACAGCAGTAATTAAATGTGGCAATAGGGCCGAGAAAGAGGTTTCTTCTGCTGGAGAGAATGATGTTTTGAGAAGATGGAGATCATTTTTATGTTTCTTCTTCCTAACTGACCACAGCCTACTTTTCTGAATCTTAGTCTACTCCGGTTTAAACTATTTCCTTGACCTTTTGATATTATTGGGGACTGAGAAAAGCAAAAATGATTGCATTGTATGTAATTCCAGAAATAAACTCCACACTAGAATATGCCAAGCTTGGATATGCCTCTCAATCGATTTCTTCAACTCCAATCTCTTACCTGGGACTTTCCAAAGCTTGTAGGGATCCTTACCATCACATCAAACCCAGAATTTAAAACTTCTGACCTTTCCCACAAAACAAACTGGCTCCCATTCTCCCACAGCCATTTTCTGATGGTGAACCTCTATTCTTTGAGTTCTTCTGTTAAATCAACTGGTCCAGCTTTCAAGGCCCACCGGTCCAGTCCTCTTATGTCCCATCATTCTTTCTTGAGAGCCCTGCCATATGGATGTGCTATGCAAGGTTCTCTCATGGAGCTTTGGTTATGCCCTTTTCTGCTTTAGAAAAAGCATCTTTCTCCCTTCTAAACTGTCTAAATCCTAACCAAACACCAGGTCAATACCCATCAACACACATGAATCCAGAATTTTTATGAAGTTCTACTTCTTTTGTCATTATCACCGTACATTTTCATACCTTATTTCACATTCTCTTGTTTCTCTTCTGTCTTTTGTGCCTCTACAATTCATCTTTATTATTTTGTCTTCTCCTAGGAATACTGTTATTATAGTTCTCATACATTGCATGGGTCACACAATAAGTGCTCAATAAATGTTTAAAAAGAAAGAGTCCAAAGCAACTTAGAGAAGGTAATACCCTAGTACATCTTTTTGTTTGGTTTCTTGATTTTTCCTATTTGGTTTTGCTTTTTTCAATGCCCAGGGTAAAATGAGACTCAGAGGTGAAATAATTTATTCAACATGCAAAGCTGAGAATCACCACAAAGTCCTTGATCCTTTTCCAGTGCTTTTTCTTTGGTTTATAAACAGCTTTATTGAAATATAAATTACATACCATAAAAGTTGCCATTGAAAGGGTACAACACAATGGATTTTAGTATACTCACAGCACTGTGAACCCATCACCACAATCTGATTTCAGAAGATTTGTATCCTGTATCGATTAGCAGTCACTATCCTCCCTTTGCTCCAGCCCTAGGGAGCTACTACACTAGTTTCTATCTTTGTGAATTTTTGTGTTCCAGATATGTGATTGGCTTCTTTCACTTATCAAAATATTTTTAAGGTTCATTCGTTTGTAGTGCATGTCAATAGTTTACTCCTTTTGATTGTCAAACAACATTCTATTGTGTGGATATATCACATTTTGTTTTTCCATTCTTCAAAGGATGAATTTTTGGGTTGTTTTGCTCTTTCATTATTATGAATGCTGCTGCTATGAATATTCACATATAAGTTTTTACATGAACATGTGTCTTTGTCTCTCTGGGTAGATGCTTTAGAGTAGTACTATTGAGTCATGTGAGCAATTTTACGCTTAACCCTTTGAGGAACTGCCAAAATGTTTTCCAAAGTTGCTTCCCTCTTTAAATCCACACTAGCAGTGTATGATGTCAATTTCTTCTCTTCTTTGCCACTTCTTTTTATTGTCTGTCTTCCAGTTATACCCATCCTAGTGGGTATGAAGTGGTATCTATCTCACTGTTTATTGATTTGCACTTCCCTGATGTCTAGTATGTAAAGTATCTTTTGTATGCCTCTCTTAAAAACTAGCTCTTTTCATATTTGATCATCAAGTTTGCATTTTAATATTCCAAAGTGAGTACAGTTGGCCTTTAAACAAAGCAAGGGTTAGGGGCACTAGTCACCCTGTGCAGTGGAAAAATCTGTGTATAATTTTTGACTTCCCAAAACATAACTACTAGTAGCCTACTATTGACTAGAAGCCTTACTGAAAATATAAATAGTTGATTAACACAAATTTTGTATGTTACATCTATTATGTGTTGTATTCTTATGATAAAGTAAGCTAAAGAAAAAATAATATGGAGAAAATATTAAGGAAGAGACAATGTAGTGACTATTCATTAAGTAAAAGTGGATTAACATGAAGGCCTTCATCCTTCTTCATCCTCCCTGTATTGAATTGGCAGAGGAGGAGGACAGGGAGGAGAGCGTGGTGTTGCCGTCTCGGGGGAGAGGAGTGGTGGCAGAAGCACAAGAAATTCTGCCTATGAGAAGACCTGTGCAGTTCAAACTTGCATCATCCAAGGGGGAACTCTACATCCCTCAAACAGCCACATATGCATCTTGGATCTCTTTAGAAAGCAACTTTTTATTTTTTATTTATTTATTTATTTATTTATTTATTTATTTATTTATTTATTTATTGCTGGAATAATTAATTGTAGTTTTTATTAATATTAAATCATAGCTGTGTACATTAATGCAATCATGGGGCACCATACACTGGTTTTATAAACAGTTTGACACATTTTCATCACAGTGGTTGACATAGCCTTCCTGGCATTTTCTAAGTTGTTGTGTTAAGACAATTATATTCTACATTTACTAAGCAACTTTTTAAATCAGCTTCCTTTGCTTACATTATTGCCTAAACTCTTTGATTAGACCACCTTGGCCAGGATTAAAAAAAAAAAAAAAAAGTGTTCCCTCAAAAATCTCACCACCCAAACTGGGAAACACCTAAACTTAGGTATAGTTATTACCAAATATGACTTCACAGCTTCCTCATGTACTAGGTTTAGACTGAAAAAAATTCTGATTAGTCTTTTTATTCTAAATCTGATACTTAACTAAACTTTGTTTAGTCAATTAAACTTAACTAAAATTTGTTACTTACTTATATTCAAAAGGGTGAGTGTTGGAACCTTGTATTTCCAATCGCTTATTTTTAAGCATATATGTATGTTGTTAATGAGGAATGGGCAATACTTGATGTTTGAAACTTGTCAAGTTTAGAGGACATAAGTCAATACTTTTAGCTCTGGGAAGAGCAGGTTTCCAAAGTATAATATGTAATCAAATTCAGACCTGGCACAGATTGGTTAATTTGGTGATTTCAACTGGTGTACCATGGCACACTAGTGTGCCATAAGAAGATCTTAGGTGTGCTATGAAAAATTTTAAAAATGCTTAATTAAATTATTTTTTAAAGAAGTTTAAAGCACAGTAGTATATTCTTAATTTTTCACTCTTATTTTTTTTTTTTAATCAACATAATTTAAACATGCCACAGAAGTTTAACTATACGTTCAAGTATGGCATGAGACAAAAAAGGTTGAAAAACACTGGAATTCTAAAGAAGATTCTTGCATATTATAACAAGAGATGGAATTATTTTGCAGTCATAAAAATATAAGCACTTCAAAGCATTCAAAGATTCCCCTAGGTGGGCACTTACTACCAGCTTATTACTTTGGGAGTAGCTGAGAGCTTCCATTGTATCTTTAATGTTTTATTTCCATTTGAACGTAGGCAGCAGAAATTAATTTGTAGAATGTCTCTGAGGGAAGTTCAGTCAGAAACAGGATTAATATTAAGCATTGTCTCTGATTTTCTTTCAAAAGAATTTTGGGGGGGTTCTGTACCTTAAATGTCATGATTTTCACAGATTTGAAAAGATACCCATTAAAATTATAGTCATTCTGATTTCCACATACTTCTGTAAATAGAATATGGAAGGAAGCTATTGAGTTTACACTAGGGTCACTCAGAGTTGGGGAAGAAGGAAAGCATTCTTTCCTCCACAATTTAATACAATTTAAAATAAAAAAAATTATCACTTCATTAGACACATTGGGTTAAAATTAAGAAGCATATTTTCTTCCTTTCACTCAGGAAAAGGTTAAGATAAAAACAATGACTTCCTGCACATTCAACGAGCTCTTCTCCAGAATAAGTCTAATCAGGATTTCCCAGCCTTCACCTTTCTCAGGTGCAAGGTCATTCTCATTCTCCCTTTCTTTCTTCCCTTCCTTTGTTATTTCTCCTTAAAAAAAATTAAAAAACAAGATTCATATCTCTGTCCAACTGCAGAACTCTCATAAGTTTATTTTATTTTTTTAATTTAATAATTTAATTTAATTCATTTTTTACAGAGGAAAAAGTCTCACTGTGTCACCCTCAGTAGAGTGCTGTGGTGTCACAGCTCACAGCAACCTCCAACTCCTGGGCTTAAGCGATTCTCTTGTCTCAGCCTCCCAAGTAGCTGGGACTACAGGTGCCTGCCACAATGTCCGGCTATTTTTTGTTGCAGCTGTTACTGTTGTTTAGGTGGCCCAGGCCAGGTTCAAACCCGCCAGCCTCCGTGCATGTGGCTGGCACTGTAACCATTGTGCTACTTACTCTCGTAAGTTTTAAACAGCAATGTTTTTACAGGGGAACCCTGATGCTGTCACATTGATTTCAGGAAGCCCCCACTTCTTTTTGTCTCTTGCTCAGTGTTTACGATGACCATCTGCAGAGGATGAGGGACAAGTGGGTGAAGATGCTTCCACTATGTGTCAGCTGAAGAACACAGGACCGGGATGGCCTGTGGAAATGAGGGTGGATGAGTGGAAAGCAGGGCTACACAGACCACCTTTGGGACACAAGCAGTTGCTCTTTATAGAGTGTAACCTCTGAGTCATTTACACTAGAAATGTGTTTTTAGAGGAGAGAATACTGTCCATTAGTGAACAGATGGTCTCAGCAGGAAATTCATCTCAGGGTCAAGTTTTACTCAAGTTTAGAGTTCACAACAAAAATACTTGACTTCTTATTACCCACGTAGAGATGCCTGTGGGCACTGGAGTGTGCACATGCACTTTGCCTGTGCATATGGGATTATCGTGCTAGTTTTCTTGACTGGAATGATGAAATAATTAGTGGGTTTTTTATTCATTTGTTATTAAAATTATAAAATATCATTTTAGCACAAATATAAGTTTTAAAATCTTCTGTAGCACTTTAGCAACATGGATATATTAATTAAAAGAACTTTCACCCTGGTGCCCTGAGTTTATCAGCAAAGTTCTATCTTATACCCAAACCTAGAGTCATCCTTGAGCACAAAGCTTTGCCCAAGAGAATGATTCCAAGTATGCTACCTACCATCCCAACACAGATCCTAGATGAAAAATCAGAGGAGAAAGTTATTCTCATGCATATAAGAAATAGGAAAATATGAAAGTGTGGAATGCTAAGAATAATAATAGTGGTAATATTAACAGTGATAAAATAGATCATTCATGTTCTTCAGACACCTGCTTTGTGCCAGGCACAATGCTAAGCTGTCTATGCATATTGTATTCTTATTTCTCCTAAGAGTTCCATCTAGTCAACAGCATTAATAAACCCGTTTTATAGACAAGGAAACTAAGTCAAAGATATGTTGTGAAATAGCACCCAAAGCACACAGCTGGCTACAAAACCTGACTTGAGCAATCTGACTCTAGAGCACATCTCTCACATAAGCTGGGTGTTTTCTGGATGAACATCATAGAATTTGGCCTGGAGGGTGAATTTGGATCAGGACAGGGTGAGGCTTGGGATGTTGAAGGGGATGTTCTTCTATTGAAGAAAAATAACATTCCGTAGAGCAGGGGTAGGGAATGAGTGTGACACATTCGTGGAAGAATGAAAGACCCAGGCTGATCTGTCAGGCTATTCCTGCTGGGAACACCAGGAGAGCAGAAAAGTGGTCCTGTGATTTGTAACAAATGGCCTATTTCTCTGAAGCTAGAAGAGTAAAAGAGACCGAAACAAAATGGTGAGTTTTTATTTGCCCTTATTTTATTTTAAGACAGGTGCAAAGTAGTTGCAAGTGTCTTTAAATATATTTGTATGAATATTTTAACTAAAGACTTTTTTTAGTTGAAGATTTTTATGATTCTTTGCTTGTTTATTTGAAAAGGGAACAATGTGTTAAATATTTTTGTACAAGAAAGGAGAGTATAGAAAATCAACTTAAAAATGTAATCATGTGTGATTTATTTATGTGGTCTCAATCTGAGAATTTAGAAAGATCCTACCATTGAAATGGCTGTTTGAAAGCCATGTTCAATAATATGAATGTCATCCTGCTTCTTGGGATTCCTGTCCTGAGAGGCAAACACGCCCCACATCTCACCATTCTGCCTTATGCCTCATGATGCAGAAAATGTAATCAGCCCCCAGATACCATATGGTCTGTTGGTACCAATGGCTAGTCTTTAAGCATTAAGTTTTATGACCCCAACCTCTGCAGATTTGAACGCTGCAGACTAATCCAAGGCCATTCTTACTCTTATTCTGAACATACTTCCAAGGTGTTATTCATAATTCTTACTGATTATTAACAGAAAATAATTTCCCCCCAATATGAGCAAGTCATGCCTTTAGAGTGCTTACATTGTGCCAGGTGCTAATAGATATATATTAAATGTGCTTAATTCTCGCAACACCTTGTGAGAGGCAGCTACTGTTATGCATATTTACTTGAGGGACCTGAAGTATAAGAATTTTAATAACTATTACAATGGAGCACAACCATTATAGACTGGAGCTCAGGGTTGAATCAGGTAATTTGGACATAGAGACTTTGCTGCTCATTACCGTGCTATCCTGTAAAAATAAGGTGAAACTTGTAGGTCAGCCATATATGATACTTATGAACACTTACTTGTCCACAGCACGATTGAATGGAGTTTCCCTAAGCAGTCTGTATGAGAGCTACTGATGAGACATCTGGAGGTGATTTTCAGTGATAGCACTATCTAATGAGGGAAAGCAACAATGTATGACAGTTATCTACTACTAAATTAAAAGGTTACCTCATCCTGGCTTCAGGCAATGCACATATGTTGTCTCCCAGCTCCTGTGGGTCTGCAACTGAGGCACAGATCAGCCAGTGCCACTGGCTCAGAGGCTCTTCCAGGGTTGTCAGCAAGGTATTTACTGGAGCTTCCTTCTCAGCTGCAAGCTTGACTGGTAAGAGTCTGCCTCAGAATTCACACCTTGACTATTCCCAGGACTCCAGTTCTCTGGCTGCTGGTCAGGTACATCAGTTGCTTACTACAGGGCAGTTCCTAAATGGCAGCTGACCTCTCAGAACAAGCCAGCAAGACAGGACAATTCAAAGCAGAAGCCACAGTCTTTTCGTGACCATCATTCCTGCTGTATTTCTTTATTAGAAGCAAGTCGGTAGGCCCGGCCCAGACTCTAAGGAAGGTGATTATACGACAGTATAATAAATACTAAGAGCAGGAATCGCTGGGTGCCACGGTGGAGCTGCCAACCAGACCAAGTATCTTTCCTTGTCATCCTCATTTAACTTAGTATCACTATGAAGTAATAAAGAATTGTTGAATCTGTTATCTCTTTGCCTATTTTAATAGTTGATAGACACATCAACTAATTTTCTATTTAAAGCTTCTTTTTAGGAAAGGACTATTTGTGAATCATTTATTAACTTCATACCTATTTTGCTCAGTTTTTTGTGATAGATGTTTTAATTACTCATCTTTACTTCAGGGTGACGGGTCCCTCATTACAGAGCTAGAAGAGTTAGTATTTTGGCAGAATTGAGTAGTTAATTTGTTGGAACAAGTGGTCCATTCAAGCAAGCCACTGACTTGACTGATGTGAATCTTTGTAGTACGCGCTTGTTCAGCTGAGTTAATCAGATCCAGTATTCACTTAGCTTTTAGTTCAAAAGTGTCTAAGTAGTAGAGTATTTCTAAGCTGATTTTCCAGATATATAATAAAGGAATAGATAGTATTAATTAATGAAATATTTGAAGAATAGAGTAGATTATCAATTTTGTTTTTCTTTGTAGTTTTATATTCAATGAGTGATTATTCTCATCAGAGAATGATATCAGGATTGGATTCTGAAAGATATTTTTCTCAAATTATTGTAAATTACCACTCTTTGCCAAAACATCCTTTCAAAGATGTATGCATTTTTCTCCTAGTCATCATTATGAAAGGATTCCACATTGTAGCTTGAATTGGTGATGGATCTACATATGACACATTGGCTCACTTCACAGATTAGTTTCATTTCCTCGTGGTATTAATTAATTCATTTGCATAGTCACATATATGTTGAGTAATTATTGAGTGAGTGCCTACTCTGGATCCCACACAATTCTAAGTACTGCAGTATAACTTTGTACATTTTCCAAAATCTCATTATAGCATACTGGGTTGAGGTAGCAATATTTACTTTTTAATATTTTCCTTAGAAAACAAGCTTCAAACAATTGTTATCCTTTGATTGTTTCAGACAAAAGTATTCTCTCTAGAGAGCATTTAAATATCACCAAAACGATATATGATTCTGTAATAATCTAAGCCTCATATGAAGATAAAAGGCTTAACACAGATATAGAAATATAAATTAACCTAGTGAGAAAAGAATACAATTATTGATTGGATCTGAATCTTGATTATGAGTCGGTAGCGAATAGTAAAAGAGGGATAATGATCCATTACTAAATAGAAATAATTTAGCTTGATTATTCCTGCATTTTCAAGAGCAGCAAGATCAGCCTCATGCAGACAAGTGGTACGGAGTTGTTGTGAATTAAATGTAATGATGTTGCGATTATATTTAAGATATCATAATCTCATTTAGTTCCACAGAGCTGAAAGTATGTGCTCTCATGAATAATAATCACCTTATAATGCTTTTTGTTGTAATATGAAATTATATATAAGCTTCTGACTTTCCATTCAGTTGGAGAGAGTTTTACCCTTTGTGCTTTTACTGTTGGTGGTTAACACGGTGCTCTGTGCACGCAGATGAAATGTCCAATCTAATTCATTGTGTGTGTGTGTGTGTGTGTGTGTGTGTGTGAGATGCTTATAGTGAGTAATTTTAGCCAAATGAAACTTGGTTGGTAGGATTAGCAAATTATGAACTGCCTAAGATTTAAAAAGCAAATACCCTTAAAATCCTTAAAAAATAAACAAAAACAAAATCTTTCAATTTATAGTCCTTAGGTCAAGAAAATTTTTTTGGTACTGAGTTGCCCTTTACAAGTTATACATTGAATGCCTTGAGTGCTGCCTGAGAGCTATTTGTAAATAAGTTCTGAGTTTCTTTTATTATACTGAGTTTCCATGTCATTGAACATATTGTTTTCTTACACATGACATCTTTTTTTCTCATAATTTATTTCTTTAGGTCATATCTGTTTCTGCTTTTTTCTTTTTCTTTTTCTTTTCTTTTTTTTTTTTTTTAACCATAGTTACTTCAACATGAATCATCCATTTGACTCCCCAGCACTTCAGGGCTCACTGCTCATGTCCCAGTGAGTTATCTCAATTGAGTCCACACATCAGACGTGTGGCTCTGGCACATCTGCAAGACACCAGCCTAACTTCACAGCCACACTGAAGCAGCCCTTTCCACTGATAATGTTGTGCAGGAGAGAGAAATCAATAGGGCCCCAGGCAAGCCTGAGGAAACGAGTTAATTAAGGGATGCAGAAAAGAGAAGCATCATTGACAAGTAGCAAGATACATTTAAAAGGAATTTTTCCAAAAGTGTCTAAACAAACAAACAAAAAAAGTTGGTGGAGGATGGGGGCAAAAACAGGGGGAAAAAAAAAACAACTATGCTCTACCCTTTCAAAGAAACTCTCATATATTTCCTTTATTTTTAAATAAATTCCAGATAGGTATATTTGTGAGTTAAAGCATGTTAATCATTCAGGAGGACAATGTGTGACAGGGCTATTATTGATTTTACAGAAGAATCACAACGTGTCATATCCATCATGCCTTGTGTGCAGGAGCTAAAGTTCCCACAGAAACTGCAGCATTTGAAAGGCTCTGCTCAGGTTGACATGTCTGTAATCTCTAATTGAAGATCAACAAACTGAGTTGTGTCCATACTTGGAGAGGGAAACCAAGTACCATCTAAGGCTGTCTTTAATACGAAGTGCTGAATTTTGAAAGATACTGCAAGGCATATCAACGAGTTGTCAGTACAGACCGGACAAGACCACTGCAGAAGTTGCGAGGGAAACCCAAAGTCGGCTTCTGTGTCTGCCTTTCTTTGTAAAGTGTCCTCCTTAGTGGCAGAGAGGAGGTGAGGGGAATGGCAAGAGCTTCTCGGAAAGCTGATTAGCGATCTTATTTCTAACACTTCCCATTGGGTCTTGACTTGCCGTCTGCGCTGACAACATTGCATCTTCCTGCATTTAGCCTCACTTTCTTCTTCCTCCCTGTCTCCTGCATTGTCATTAACAGCTGGCATGTCTGTGCCCAGATGTGCCTTCTTAAATTCTATCTCAGGGTGTTTGTACTTTCCCTTCAGCTTGAAGCACCTTTCTCTGAACCTTCAAGTGGCCACTTCCATCTTATCATGTAAGACTCAAATATCACGATCATTCCATCCCCAGAAAGGCTTTACCCGACCTCCGAGCTAAAGCAGCATCCTTCCTGCTCATAACTTTCAACCATACTATACTAATCTGGCTTTTCACACCATCTATCAGTGGTTATAATTGTCTTTTGCATCAGTGTACGTGTTTGGGTCCCCACACCAAAAATATATGTGCCGTGAGGCAAGGATTCCTGGCCTTTATATGCCTTTATATGCCACATAACTCTGAATTGGGCCATTGAATAAATTAGGGCATATATGTCGTCATAGATAATGCCATTTATTGCAGTATAATAGTGTACATAGTCTGAAATTCTGTAAGAATATGAACGGTGTCTCTGAGTGAGGCTTTGGAGGAAAAGGAAGGTCAAAGGAAGCTTCATAAGGATATGACATTTGAATTGATGTTGTAGAAGGAAAAAGGAGTAATGGAGAAGTAGAAGAAATACTTTGGAGTATGGAGCAATTGTTAGATAAAGCTGTATAAAAATTTGGAACATCAAATAAATACGTATTACAGGTGTGAAAGGGTAGCTAGTGAGTGGAAAATGAAGAGATACAGTTGAATAGTTGTTTAGGTGATGTTTACAACAAGCCTCAGAGCCCAAGGTAAAATGCTTCAATGTTCTTCTCTGAGTAAAGATGTCACTGGTTGTCACTTTGGAGAAAACTAGACAGATCTACTCCTAAAATTAGTTTGAATTTTCAGAAGCAGCTTTTTTCTCAGTGAAATAAGAAGGAATTAAGTTGAAAATCTCAGTTGAACACTTACCCCCATTCCAGATGGCTGTGCTTCCTGCTTTTGTACAGAACCTGGAAGCCTGGAGGGCCATTTGCTTTTAAAAACACACTATCTGAGCCGTTATTGGTCAAAGGATTATCTTTTGGATGGAAGAATCAGCATCAGCATTGCCTAGAATCCAGCTAAAAATGCTGTCTCAGGCTGCAGATTAGTCCAGCCGAATCCAAACCTGCATTTAACAAGATTCCCTAGATAATTCTTCTGCATGGGACAGTGTGGGAAGCACTGAAGCTCAGACAGTCACATCTTGGGTGGGGTATATTGTAAAAGGCATCACAAAACTGTTTCCACTACAACTCCCAATAATGTCATGTAGTTGCAAAACCCAGCGTAGCAGTGATTTTAAATTGCCAATCAGTGCAAATAAAGATAGTTGATGGCTCTGGAGCATGCTCAGGGTAGTGAGGACTGCACAGTAAGTAAAGGAATAATGTTAGCTTTGCAGACCAGTTAAATTAGTGAAAAATGCCGTCTTCTTCCCATTATAGGAGATGAAACAAGCATTCCAAAAACGTTAGACCAAAAACTATTGGAGAACAATATGTGCTAATATGTAGTCATTTTAGACCAAAACTTTTAGAGAACAATATGTGCTCCTATGTAGTCACGTTAGACCAATAACTATTGGAGAACAAGATGTGCTCATTTGTAGTCATGTGCTTGATTCTGAGCTTATGGCTCTAACGGCTGTGCAAGTCCTGAAAAGATAAAGATCACTGTGCAGTGGAGGTAGGAAAAGTTTAATTTTTATTCCACTCTCAGTCATCACTGCAATTACTATAAAATTATACTGACCTTTGGAAAACTCAGTCAACTACATGATCTCTCCCAGGCCTAAATTCTATAACCTGACCACGCATGTCACAGAGAAATAGTTCTCTTTAACTGGTAGTCCTTTCACATAACATTTTTTTTTCTGGCTTCCTTTAGTTTATTGTATTACAATGTAGCACAGAAAAATTAGAGCACAAGGTCTTTGCCAAAGACTAGGTATTTGTAGTCAAGTAAAAAATATGGCCAGCCTGAGAAATTGGTTATGACAGTATGGTTAGCAACAACCTGCTAAAAAAACAAGCTGTGCTCAGAAAAATCTCTTCTGCTTTATTTCCTGTTGGTTTTTGCTATATGGTAGGGCTGGTTTTCCAAGAGCTAATACGATAATCAATACAAGAAGGTCATCACTGATCATATGTACAACCATATATTACTGACTTTAATTTTTTAAAAATAATTTTAAGTCATTATAGTTTTTTCCTCCCATTGTACCAGCAATGTGCATGAAGATACTCTTCACAAGTGTCAAGTTTTCTTAAGAATTAGTTATTTTCAAGTCATTGGTAAAGTATCACTTTCATAAAATTAAAAACATGAGTTTGATATTAATATTAAATGAATATATCAAAGGTTTTCATTATAGTTACAGAACTAGGAAGATGATAAGGCTGGCATTTATGGGCACTCATTGTAAAAGAATGTTAGAATATGATTGCTAGGATAAGTATGAAATTGGTTAATATCCATCAGAGTAATAAACTATAAACTGACATTTTTTTTCAGCTGGACAGAAATTATTTGCATGGCTACTTGACAGCAAATCTGAAAGTTAACCTATAACATCGTTAAGAAGGGGTTGTTTGGGTGGCACCTGTGGCTCAAGGAGTAGTGCGCCGGCCCCATATACCATGGGTGGCAGGTTCAAGCCTGGCCCAAGCCAAAAACTACAAAAGAAGAAAAAGAAGGGGTTGTTTGATCAATAGTAAATAGGAACCTTAATGAAATACATTCCTTTAAATAGGTAAATGATCTGTATAAGGGCCTGTTAAATAGCAATGGTGGGGGGGGGGGGGGAGAATGTCATCTGGCTTTTCTATTATTTTCAAGTTTTAAATATTTTTTAACATCACTGTCTTCAAGCAGATCAAAATTTAATTACAGTTCACCCGCCATTTGCTCTTGCTTTCTTTTTATTGGAAAATAGTAATTCCATTCTGAATTCCTTGGAAAATAAGTACAATATCAAATTACTCTAAATATTCTTCTTCCCCTGATGATATTTCCATGTTAGAACATCCCCAATGCCATGTGACCTCATAAAATTATGGATTGGCTGCATTTTATTAAGGTGACTCCAATCAGAGACGTTTGAAGCTGGGCAAGTATGATGATCATGCCAATAGAAGGAATGGATGGATCTGAGATATACCTAGAAAATAAATTCAAAAGCACCTTATGCTTCATTGAATATAAAGAAATGTGGAATAGAAAAGAGTCAAAATTGACAGTGTCATCACCCTATGAATAAATATGACTTTTGATATTTTAGGTTTAAGATATCGATGAGACATTGGGTTTAAGATGTTGATTAAGCAGTTCGAAATGTGGTTGTGGAACTGGGAGCCAGTATTGCAGCCAGACTCGTAAATTTGCCAAGGACCTCTTTGATCATGGTGCATGAAGCCATAGGAAGTGACTAAAAAAATAGTTACCTGAAGAGGATATCCTAAAAATAAACCCAAATTAGTGCTGGGAACTAGAGAAAGAAGAGGCAATGAAGAAAGAACGGTTAAGATAACTGAGATGTAGCAACCTAAGTGCGCACAAATTAGTTTGAAAATATAAACAAAGAAATACAGTATTCTCAACACACATACATAAATAAATTTTAATTTCCCAAAGATTTATATTAATGCTTCTTTACAAAATAATCCCAATAGTATTTTAGATAATTCAGCCTTTCTTCTAAGTCCATGAGTACCAGTGACTATGAGATCTGTACTCTTCATTTCAAATAAGAACTATTCAAGAACTGACTGCCTGAGAGATTTAGGAAACAAAGGTAAAAGCTGAATTTGAGGTAACCTAATTCAATCAGGTATCAGTGTTTTGGGGATTTTTGAGCTGCATCAGTATGTAATGTACTTAGAGTGGATTTGGCTAAGCTATGTATGCTGTTTGAAGTGGCTATTAGAAACCCTGGAAACTTAAGAGGGATCGTTTAACCAGGTACATTTCTTTACAAACAACAGCCTGAGCAATGAAAAACTTACTGTCCAGCTTAAATGTCAGCAGGGAATAAAAGCCAAGAATAGAATTATTAATACTTATAAGCCAATTTTGCCATTGGACCATTGTACACGTATTGGGACTCCCAGGGGACGACCTCCGTCATCAGTCTCATCGTTCCATTTATTTTGTCTTTGGGTTGAATGAGGATGATCCTGTGTTGCTTGTTATTCTGGGCATTCACAACATTTGCTGGCCAAATGCAAGCAAAACCTGAGTATTCATCCAGCAATTTTATCTACACCGTCAACATTCCAATAGTTGACTTGACACCAAACATAACTTTATGAAAATTAGAAAATCCTGTGGAATGGGCTTATCTCATTTAATTTCTGACAGAGATGTTAAAGAATAGTCTCCTTGCCTCCTCTTCCCCTCCCCTTTGCTGTCTTGATGACACAATTGAGCAGAAAATCAGTGAGCTCGTCTCCCAGTGAAATCGCCCCTCCTCCAGTGGAATGTACCCAAGTAATTCTTGCATCATTTGGAAATATAAAGCCCTCACTCTACAGAAAGCCTGAGTTCTGCAGTGCCTGAATTCCACCGAACTGGTCAGCAGCCACACTGTTACATTTAAGCCAGAGAGACTTAGTGTTCTTTGCTTCACACATCTGTAAAGTTATCAACTACGATGACAGTCCACATGATGGTCATTTTTTGCTGCTAAAAAGTTACCATGTGAGATTCCAGAAAGAAAAAGAAGGGCATATTCTAGAATGTTGGCTGAAATATTTTGCTTTTATTGAGAAATAATAGTTGGCTGTGTTTTTTTCCTTAAATATTCTGTTTATATGTAAACAATCGGGACTGCAACAATATTTCTCCCCCTTTAAAAGATGAATAAAGAATAATATGACTTTCTTAAGTGAATTGATTTTAATAAATAACAGAAATTTAAAATATATTTACAGGTATATGTAAAAGTAGTATATATATATGATGCAGCATGAATAAAAATGCAAACATGTAAGTGTTTGGCATTCTATATATTAAAACACCTGAGTCATTAACCTCCTGGCTCTTTGATTCATACCTTGGGAGTTATACAAGGGTGGGATATGAAGCCAAGATGTAAAAACATGTACTGTTCTAACTTTCTAGAAAAGACTAGAATTTTTCTATGCACACACATACACAAAAATCTCTCAAATTGGAAATAATATTCACTTTTTAGAGTCAACACTGCCATAACAATGTTTTGTACATGGTTCTTAAATATGGGAATGTGAATTTAAACCTCCACACCATCTGTATCTATGCTGTACAATAAAAAGTTTTATTATGGAGAGCTCTGTTATAATTAGGAAGTCCTTTGGTTGGCAAAAAGTTAATATTTAATATTTGATAACAGTTAATATTCTGCATTAATGTGGTCCAGGTAAAGTGGGATCTCTTTCTTCTATTTTATTCTTTCCTTTTACTCACAAGCCCTCCTGCCCTCCTTGATGTCACATTTAGCCTGCCAAAGCATTGGAGCCGTACTGCTCATAGTACCTGTAACTCATAAAGGCTTAGATCCATTGCCTGGATCCTCACCACACAAGTTGATGTTGTTATTCCCATTGTGTAGATGTGAAAAATGAGGCAAAAATCATAAATGACATGTACCCAAGAACTCTTCAGTTTTAAACAGTATTAAAAATGATTCATTCAAACTTAGGCTATCTTTATTTATTTTTTAAGAGAAATAGAATCTTGCCTAGGTTGGACCAAAGTAACATGATCTTAGCTCACTGTAACCTTAAACTCTTGGACTTAAGAGATCCTTCTGCCTCAGCATTCTAGCAGCTGGGACTGCTACTCAGGCCTGCCCTACCACACCTGGCTAATTTGTCTTTTCTCTTTATTTTTTAAAATTTATTTCAGGTTAATGTGAGAGTACAAAAACTAGTTTACAATGTTTGTATTTGTTAGGTAGAGTCCCTCTTATAGTTGTGTCCTGCACCCAAGAGATGTGCCATATAACTTTCACATTGTGCTAAGTGGGACACCAACTTCCTCCCCTTCTGCCCTTTTCCCCTCCCTTATTTCCCCTCCTCCCACTTAAATTGAATTGAGTTTTTCTCTTCTGTGGGTTTTAGTTGGTCTACTAGCTTCATATTAGTATTAAGTACATTGGATACTTGCTTTTCTATTCTTGGGATACTTTACTAAGAAGAACATGTTTCAACTTCATCCAGGTTAATACAAAAGATGTGAAGTCTCCATCTTTTTATGGCTGAATAGTATTTCATGGCATATATATACCACAGTCTATTAATCCATTCCTGGGTTTTTGGGCATTTAGGTTTTTTCCATATCTTGCAATTATAAATTGAGCTGCAATAAACAATCTAGTTAAAGTGATTTTTTTTTTCTTCTGGATAGATGCTGAGTAATGGGATGGTGGGATTAAATAGAAAGTCTATTTTTAGTTCTTTGAGGATTCTCCTTGCTTCTTTCCTAAGAGGCTGTATTAGTTTGCAGTCCCACCAACAGCAATAGCTATCTATTGAAAAAAAATTTTATTGAGAGCGTAATATCTACATGCAATGTAATATACTAGAATACATTTATAAGTATTTGCTGAGAAACTAATTAGACTGTGCCAGAAGCTTTATGTTCATCCAGGTGTAGAAATTGAGAACTGTAATTAAGGTGGCAATATTCATTATAAGCATCCACTTTTAATAGTCATTGTTCTAGGCTCAGTGCCCATAGCACAGTGTTTACGGCACTGGCCACATACACTGAGGCTGGTGGGTTTGAACCCAGCCTGGGCCAGCTAAACAACAATGACAACAATAACAAAGAAATAAAAATAGCTGGGGTTGTGGCGGGTGCCTGTAGTCCCAGCTATATGGGAGGCTGAGGCAAGAGAATTGCTTGAGCCCTAGAGTCTGAGGTTGCTGTGAGCTGTGATGCCACAGTACTCTACCAAGTGTGACAAAGTGAGAATCTGCCTCAAAAAAAAAAAAAAAAAAAAGACATAGTCATTATTCATTGTTCTAGACTCCAGAGATGTTATGATGGGAATTTTTTTTAGCTGTAATCTGTGTCCAGAATATATTATGATTAGCATTGATTTTAAAGGATAGTAATAACTCTGATAGTTTTGAACAAAATCATATATTATAGTCATTCAACAAGTGTTTAGTGTATACCTACTACATGGTTTGTATATATAGATATATGTATATATATATGCACACATGTATGTACGTAACACACACACCAAGAACAGTCTAGTTAAGTAGCTGGAAACATGAAATCAAAACTTAAACAGGCCTGGGTTCAAGCACTGGAGCCACCATTTAAAAGCAGTGAGATAGTAGGCAAGCCTTAAATTCCTTGCCAGAAAAACAGGATTGAAAATACCTATAATAGACAGGATTATGCTACTCGAGAGGCTGAGGGAAGAGATCTCTTGAGTCCAACAGTTTGAGGTTGCTGTAAGCTATGATGACAGCTATGATGACAGAGCTACGACACTGTGCCCTGGGTAACAGAGTTAGATTCTGTCTTAAAAAAAAAAAAAAATATATATATATATATATATATATATATATATATATATATATATATTTAAAGGTAATGATGGCAAAGGAAAAAGGGGAAAAGGCAGATTTGAGGGCAAAGGAAGGGTAAAAAAACACTGATACTGTGAATTTGGTGAAAGTTTTTGCCACCAGATGGACTGACATTCTGTGTTGGGCAAGGACAGCAGACTTCAGAAAACAAGAATAATGATCATCTTCCCAGGTCCCAACTTAAGCTTGCCCTGTCCACAAAAGAATCAGGAAGCTATGACTCACAGGAACCACCATGAAATCACTCACTGGAGATCCTTGCTGCAAGTACACTGCAAAAGAACTGGGCTGGGTTTGCCAAACTCACCATGTGATACAAGCATGGCCACCTGCCAAAGAGCCAGAGGCAGAGAGGGCCTTTTACCTTCTTGGTGACACAGAGATTTCCTAGCCCTGTTACTGAATGTAAAGGCTGCATAAGGGTTTAACAAGAAACCACTCCCACGGACAGTTTGGCTTTGGGAAGAGCAGTTGCTGAGCTAGGGTGTTTGGCACACCAGCCTTCAGGCAGGTTGTCCATTCTCACTCGGGGAAGTTGTATTCTGCAGTATGTGATGCTACTGCCTTCACCACCTGCTCCTGTCTTCCTCGGGTGACATCAGGGAGTGCAGCAGTATTTGTCCTTGCTGTCTCATGGAGTTTCAGACTGTCTGACTCAACTGTGCATGTTCCTATCCTTCCAGGAGAATGATCCTATTCTAAGTCAGCTGAACAAAAGCCAGGCTTTAACTGCAGCAGAAGACCCCACTTACTTAACAGCATGGAGAAGACCAGCTTCATTGCAGCTAACTGGGTAGATGGCTGCTAATGAGCCCTCAGTGAAGATGCCTACAAAGTGACCCACAAAGGGAAGAGTTTGTTGCTCACCTAAAGAAAGCACAGGTAGGTCAAAATGTTTTTGAGACTTCCCAGCATCAGCCAGGAGCATGGGCAACTTAGGTGGGCAGGCTGGGTTCAGGCTGAGAACCCAAGGTGACTAATGGATGGATTCCTGCCAACTCTGGTGCCCTCAGGAGCTGGCTCCTGCAGACTGCCTGCTCAGAGAGTGGTACTGTGGGGAAGCCTTTGACAAGGGTATTTGTGGATGGAGACTAAAGATACCGTCCGAGGTGGGGGGAGCCAAAGTCCTTCCCTGGAGAGATTACAGCTCTGATTCTTGGATACCAGTAAATTAAGATTGTTTGGGGTGTGGCATAGTTATAAAGACTGACTCAGCAAGTGGGTGCAGATGGGCTCATGGGGGGTGTTGTTAGACAAGACAAATGAAACTGAGCATATCCACCATGCATGTGTTCCTCTCCCCTCCTCACTGCTAGTCCCCTAGCCCTTCAGCCTCTACTGTATTTCTGACCTATGCTAAGGATACTTCAAAGCCCCCCCATCCTGCGGAAACCAGAGACTGGCCTATGAGGAAGAGGGAGGCAGAACAGAACTAAGGATTGGAGTGGGGAATTATGAAGGGATAAAGAATTCCATGGCTAGAGAATTAGGGGAAGAGATATATTGAGAATGAGAGTCCAGGGAAAGCTAGGAGGAGTGCCTGCCTAATAGGACAGCATAGAAGTCAGTGGTTTAGCCACTGGGAGGTAAGAACAAGCTGAAGAAGGCCCAATGTCAGGAGGGGTGTTGAGTAACTATTCTGTGAGCAACTGGATACCTGCAGAGCATGTGGGGTGGAGGAGGGCAGGCGTGCACGAAGCAACAACTCCATCCACCCAGAAGCCAGGCCAGTTCCCTGGGAGCTACTTCCATCCCCCAGCTCTCATGGATTCCTGTGTCCTAAATACCCCTCTCTACCCCCACCTCTTGTCAGTCTGGCCCTTGTCACCTCTCCTGAGAGAGCTATTGCCTGCGTCCCCCACCAATGTCTCTTCCTCTTAGTCCCTTTTCCCTCCAACCCGTCCTTCATGCAACTACTCGAAATATCTTTCTAATTCGAAAGCATGGTCCTATGTCCACATGAAAGGACTCTAGCAGCTGTCCTGTGCCTATGAAATAAAGCCCACTCTTCTTACATGGCACACGGGAGGTTTCAAGAGCCCCTCCCTCTGCCATTGCAGCTTCATTTCCTGTCACTGACATGTGAACGTCCAGGGCTGGAGTCATCCCAGCCACTTGCTGTTTCTTTAACATGACCTTGGAATTGCCCTTCTGACTTCCTTTTGCTCTTTCCCTCAGCCCAGAGCATCTTTTTCTCTTGTTCCGCCTGCAAACCCCTCGTCATCTCCTAAGACAAACCTTCCTCCTCCCTCCAGAGCTGGGCTAACCGTTCCGCAACCTGTTCCTGTGGGTGTGTGTGGGGTGCGGTGGGGTTGGTTAAATATAAAATAACATACAATTTACCATTTTAACCATTTTAAAGTGTACGTACAGTTCAATGTTATTAAGTACATTCATATTGTTGTTCAAGTATCACCAGAACTTCATTTCCAGAACTTTTTTTTCTTTTTTTGAGACAGAGTCTTATTATGTCACCCTCAGTAGAGTGCTGTGGCGTCACAGCTCACAGCAACCTCAAACTCTTGGGCTTAAGAAATTCTCTTGCCTCAGCCTCTCAAGTAGCTGGGACTACAGGCGCCCGCCACAACGCCCGGCTATTTTTTGTTGTTGTTGTTACAGTTGTCATTGTTGTTTAGTTGGCCCGGGCCGGGTTTGAACCACCTGCTTTGGTGCATGTGGCCAGCGCCGTAACCATTGTACTACAGGCGCCAAGCCATTTCCAGAACTTTTTTTTTTGCAGTTTTTGGCTGGGGCTGGGCTTGAACCCGCCACCTCCATACCCCTTTGGGCCGGTGCCATACCCCTTTGAGCCACAGGTGCTGCCCCATTTCCAGAACTTTTTTAACTTCCCCAATTGAAGCTCTGTACCCGTTAAACCCTAACCCATCATTTCTCCCCTTGCTCCAGTATTCCAGCAATGGCCATTCTATTTTCTGTCTGTTAATTTCTTACATGACTCTAGAGATATGACATGTAAGTGAAATCATGTAGTGTTTGTCCTTTGGTGACAGATTGTCTTCACTTATTTTTATTTTTATTTTTTTATAAAGACAGAATCTCACTTTATGGCCCTTTGGTAGAGTGCTATGGCGTCACAGCTCACAGCAACCTCCAGCTCTTGGGCTTAGGCGATTCTCTTGCGTTAGCCTCCCGAGTAGCTGGGACTACAGGTGCTCGCCACAACGCCCAGCTATTTTTTTGTTGCAGTTTGGCCGGGGCTGGGTTTGAACCCGCCACCCTCGGCATATGGGGCCGGCGCCCTACTCACTGAGCCACAGGCACCGCCCAGATTGTCTTCACTTAGCCCTAATGTCCTCAGAATCCATCTATGTTGTGGCATGTATTGGAATTTCTTTCCTTTTATGGCTGAATACTATCCCACTGTATGTACAATACATTTTCTTTATCTGTTCATCCACCGATGGACACTGGGGTTGCTTCCCTCTTTGGATATTATGGATAATGGTGCTTTGAACATGATTGTACAAACACCTCCTTGAGATCCTGCTTGCCCTTGTTTTCATATGTGCCTAGGGGTAGACTTACAGGATCACACAGAAATTCTAACGCCTGTTGCTCTTCCTCAAGGCTAATGGCGCATGTTAAATGTACATCTTCACTGTGGTAATGTAGCTATATACAAATTCTCTTAGAGTAATTTTAGATAATTAAAGCATAAAAAGATTCTGCAAAGAAGACTTGACTCTACCCTGGAGCAAAAGTATGTTTTCCACACAGAAGTTGCAAACCTGTTGAAACAGGACAAGTGCAAATAACACTTGAAATCTAAAATTAGACTCTGGAAAAACGCTTCCAAGAAGAAAATCCTTTCAAGAAATCTAGTTAGTGAATTTTGTACTTATCACTTTTTTATGAACTGCTCAGGACCTTGGAGTCAGGAAACTCTAATTCCAGCCTGCCCTGCCCATCACTTATAGTAAGTTACTTAATTCTCTCAGCTAATTTTATCCTCAGTAAAATAGAAAGCCCTCCATTTGCATTCATGAAAATAAAGCAATCCAAATGCAAGCATTCTGGTACCCTAAAAACAAGAGGATCATCTGAATTATCACAATGGCCAGCACCCCATGCAGTGTGGGGGTGATTTTATAGCGTACCAGAATGATAGTAAATTGGACTCATAGTCCTCTGTCAAAGAAAGCTAAATGGAATTTTTTGAAGTTCAAAATACAGCAATATTTCTTCATTCCCATTTGGGTATGAAAAATCTTTGAGGAGTGCCTGTAATCCCAGCACTTTGGGAAGCTGAGGTAGGAGTTTGAGACCAGCCTGGGCAACATAGCAAGACCCCATCTCTACAAAAAATGTGAAAAATTAGCTAGGCATGGTGGTGTATGCCTTTAGTTCCAGCTATCTGGGAGGCTGATGCAGGAAATTGCTTGAGCCCAGGAGCTCAAAGACTACAGTAGGCTATGATCAGGTCACAGTACTCTCCAGTCTAGGTGACAGAGTGAGAAGACCCTGTCTTTAAAAAAAGAAAGAAAGAAAGAAAGAAAAATATTTTGGTGAGAAAGTGGAATTCCATGGACATTTAAGGGTGATACTGGTGGGATTTAAAACATCGCAGCTGATGAGACATTTTTCCATCAGTAAGGTATAGATGCAGAGAAAGAAAGCGCTGAGGCTTGGCGTCCGCAGCACAATGGTTGCAGAACCAGCCACATACACTGAGGCTGGCGGGTTCAAAACCGGCCCGGGCCAGCTAAACAACAATGACAACTACAACAAAAATAGCCAGGTGTTGTGGCAGGTGCCTGTAGTCCCAGATCCTACTGAGGGCAACATAGTGAGACTCTGTCTCCAAAAAAAAAAAAAGAGAAAGAAAGAAAGAAGGAAGGAAGGAAGGAAGGAAGGAAGGAAGGAAGGAAGGAAGGAAGGAAAGAAGGAAAGAAAGAAAGAAAAAGAAAGAAAGAAAGAAAGAAAGAAAGAAAGAAAGAAAGAAAGAAAGAAAGAAAAGAAAGAAAAAGAAAGCTCTGAGAGAAAAGCAGAAAAAAATACTCTTGGTACAAACAGACAGTATCTTGAAGATAGAATGTGTACATTACATCTGCATATTTATTCTGATACTCCAGCTGACTTCCCATGGTTATTTCCGGCTTGCCATATACATTAGTTATGGCAAAGATGTGTTTATAGAATGAGGGTGTCAAATTATGATACTTTTACTGAGTAATAAAGCAGCACAGCTTTTCTTGACTTTGAAGAATTAGCCAATTAACTTACTTATAGATTTTACAGTCTACGTTTTTCTCTTCCATGTTTTCTTTTCTTTTCTTTTCTTTTTTTTTTTGGCCAGGGTCGGGTTTGAACCCACCACCTCCAGCATATGGGGCCAGTGTCCCACTCCGTTGAGCCACAGGTGCCGCCCTCTTCCATGTTTTCAGAATGTAGATGCTGATGACTCTCCCCTGGGAAAATCAGCATAAGGCAAGCCCACTGATTTTTTTTTCACATAAACAGATTAATTAACGTTGAATGGGGTATGGTCTTCCCTCTTCATTCCTCTCTTTACTCACTGAAATTGAGGGAGTGGTCAGTAAAAAAGAAAACATGTTTGGAATTCAGGCAGTATAACCAATCCCTTGTAAATACAAGATATTGAAGGCTCTGTACTATGCATGTAGTAAAATCTAAGAAAAATGAGATAGTAGCTTCTTCTCAAAAACTCAGATCCATTTTCAGGCTATTAGTTTATGGATCTATATTTCTCTATGGAGCTCAGAAACAGCCTGGAAAATGGGAATTTAGTATGCAAAAAAGATAGTATTTCTAATTAAAAGGGAAAGGATGAGCATAATGAATGGTGTTAAGTGAATTGACTATTTTTTTTTGGAAACCAGAGTCTCACTATGTCGCCCTCAGTAGAGTGCTGTAGTGTCATAGCTCACAGCAACCTCAAACTCTTGGGCTCAAGCGATTCTCTTGCCTTAGCCTCCCAAGTAGCTGGGACTACAGGCGCCCACCACAATGTCTGGCTATTTTTTTTAGAGATGAGGGGTCTTGCTTAGCTCAGGCTGGTCTCAATCTTGTGAGCTCAGGTGATCCGCTCACCTCGGCCTCCAGTGCTGGGATTTATAAGTATGAGCCGCCACGTCCGGCCCTTGCATTGACTATTTGGAAAGAAATGTGTTTTTCCTGTTTTCTTTCCCTCTAACGATGTCTTCCACATGTGTTGACAGGCATCTGGTTACAAAGCCAGCAAACACAGGTAGCACCTGGGATGCCACTCAGCAGCCATTGAGGTGAATATTGCTGGCATTCAACCTTTTGTGTCATATGTTCTTCCTTTTGCAAAATCAGTCCCCAGTGGCCAAAGATTTGTCTTATTTTCTGACCTCTACTATATGTCTGTCTTGAATTGAACCGGTTTCATTTGCCTGCATACCTGCAGATGCCTTCTCCCCAGTGACGAATGCTCTAATACCCTTTCTCTGCTCTAAGAATCAGCCACGGGTGATTAGGACACTTAGCTCCTGGCTGCTTTCAATGTGTGAAGAACTCAGTTCACTAGATCTCCTGAGCCCACCGTGGCAGGTGGCAAGCACGAGGTTAAAAGCCAGGTTTCCAACAATTAGCAGAGGCACAGCTGCCAGTAAGTCTGGCGTTGTCTACATCCCATCAGGAAACCCTGGCTCTCCTATTAGATCTAATTATCAGTCAACAGCTGAGTTCCAGAAATGGTGTTCTAGATTCAGCAGGAAACAAATCAGCGGAGGTTATCCTGCAGGGTGAGAGGTTCTGTGGCAGTGGTTTACTGTACATTTCCTGGTCATCTATTACTGTTGATTTGGTGACCTCAGATTCCTGGTTGATGGTTTCAATTTTTTTTTTTTTTTTGAGACAGAGTCTCATGGTGTCACCCTGGGTAGAGTGCTGTGGCATCACAGCTCACAGCAACCTCAAACTCCTGGGCTTAAGCGATTCTCTTACCTCAGCCTCCCAAGCAGCTGGGACTACAGGCGCCCGCCACAATGCCCAGACATTTTTTGGTTGTAGTTGTCATTGTTGTTTGGCAGGCCCAGGCTGGACTCGAACCCTCCAGCTCTAGTGTAGGTGGCTGGTGCCCTAGCTGCTTGAGCTACAGGCGCCGAGTTCTGGAGGAGGAACTTGTGTAGCAGGAGCTGCCATAGTGGGCGCAGGGCTGTCAACACTGCTTTTAATTCAGGTTACTGGGATGTGATGAATAGGGGGAGTGTGTCCGATGGGGTGGAGGGGATTAGGAAGCATCAGGTAGAGGGAAGTGTGTTGTATCTTCCCCAAACCACGCAGAATTCAGGCTGAGCCCACTGGCAGCTTGAACACTGCTGCAGAACAAGTTACTCTGCCATGAGCTCCTCCAGCTTGTCTGGGGCAGGAACGAGTTATGCCCACGCTGTGGCCTGACCTGGAGTCCTCAGCCAGCTGAAGGCTGAGCTCACCTGCTCCTTGGATGTTGCCTTGAAGCTCTGGTGACATGTGAAAATTGACATGATAATTTTTTAAAAATGTCATCCAGCTATTAAAATATTAGAAGGTTACATTTAAAATGTCAGGCCCTGACATTTTAAACGCCTTGCTCATTTAACGTCTTTCACAACTCACAAAGGTATTCTAATATATCTTATCTGTTATCTTAATGTTTTCCTCAGATTTCCAGAATCTAGTAAAACTCTGTTGTCTTGTTTCCAACCTAATATCTGAATCTGTTCCAAAGTCACTGTGTGTTTCAGTTGCCTTTTCCATGTTGGATATTGTTGGGAACTTCCAAACAGAGTATACTGTTTTATGTTCAATAGGATGGCCCTCCCGGGCTGCAGCTAGGTGACCAACTGTCTCAGAACTGTACTCACAAGAGCTATTAATTAAAAAAAAAAAAAAAAAAAAAGTTGGCCCCAACCCAACTGTTTACAAAATAAATTCTGCATTCCCATGGATTCCCGCATTTCCAGCTTTGCTGCGATGTCAGCACAAGCTGGGCAGGGAGAAAGGATTTTGCTTCCATGCCAACCCCTGATGAGTGAGTGACCTTGGCTGGTGTGTGAATCTGGCCCCTTTAGTAGTGGAGCTGGACCACACTCTCTTACCTGGTGCAACCACTCTGTACAGGTAGCAAGTGAGTGCTGTCTGAGACTGGAGCCTGCAGACATTTTAGTGACAACAGCCCTTTCCATTTGAAGTCTCAGATGCTTTTGGACAGGACAGCACTGAGAAATGCCTAGGAAGCAGTAGGGGGGAAATCTACATGCAGACAAATTGCTACCCGGACAATTACCTGTTCCCTTCCGCAAAGCAACTTATTATGAGTTGATCTTGTGCACTAGGAAAGATCTAAATCAGAGCTTCCCAGGAACGGTTGCTCAGTCATTCATGGGAACCTATTCCTGGGGCTGCCCCACCAGGACCTCTAAAATTCTCACCATCTGGATTCCAGACATAATCATAGTTGAGGCTTAAGATAGGACTACACTATATTAATGTTCGGTTCTGATTCCAAATATGTAACAGTCCTATGCCTCTCAAATTAGCTTTCCTAGTGAGCTTAGAAAATGATTATGTAATTTTTACAAGTTTGATTTCTCTTTGCATAAAACGGCCCTTTACCTCTGTGCACAGTGGTGCATGCCAACAGTTTCAGGTACTCAGGAGGCTGAGGCAGCATGATCACTTGATCCCAAGGCCAACCTGGGCAACAAAACAAGACCCCATCTCTTAAAAACACACACACACAGAGAAAAATCTCTAACACTTCACTAACAAACAGTACGCCACATCATTCTCACAGTTATCAAATATTCTGATCTTCCAGACACAAAAATCAGAATTTAAACAAAATCTCCCAACATGTGAGAATATATATAACCTCTCACAACTGTTGGCCATGTCACTAGAGGTCAGAGAGTTTATTCAGCCATTTGTATTTTTCTGTATTATTGTCTTCCTTATTTATTTATTGCTGGTTTTTGGCCGGGGCCGGGTTTGAACCCACCACCTCCCCTATATGGGGCCGGTGCCCTCCTCCTTGAGCCACAGGCGCCACCCTATCTTCCTCATTTATTAAAAACATTAATTGAGCAGCTGCTATCGCAGGCACTTGGGAACACAAAAAGCCAAAATACAGTTCCTACGTCTTAATGAATTCAAAGTGTGCTTGAGAAGACAGACAAATTTTTAGGAAATAGCAGCAGCACTATGTAGCTGGGGAGTAGGGAGGAAATCTACATAGGATCGTACTTAACTTGTCTGCCTCAGTGACTCGGTACGTTCCTTCCCTTTTTAAAAGAGAAAATGCATATTTTAATTTAAATCCTAACTTACAAATACCAAAAAGACAAGTCTGCGCCTTTTCTACACTTAGTGCAGTTCTTCTGCCGGTGTAAGATGAAGAGTCGTCGAGACAACCAGGCAGTTGTGTGGGACAGGACTCCTCTGACAATGTGACCTAGGAAGCCCGCCCCCACCCTCCCACTGCCACCTCACCCTGGGCTGGGGGCAAGCCTTTCTCCTTTGTGTCTAGTTCTTATTAAAACACACTCACCACCAGCCGCTCTGAGAATAGGTACAACTTGTTATTATAGTTATGAAATGCTTAATCAGCATCTCACTAATTGCCACACAACCGGCCTAAGATATTTGTCCAAAAATATTTAAACTGTACTTTGGGTTTTTTTAAGCAGTATAGAAAATGGTTCAGTTAAAAATGACCAGGTTTGGCTCGGTGCCTGTAGTTCAATGAGTAGGGCGCCAGCCACATACACTGAAGGTGGTAGGTCCGAGCCCGGGCCTGCTAAACAACATTGACAACTGTAACAACAGCAACAACAACAAAAAAAAATGGCTGGGCCTTGTGGCGAGGGCCTGTGGTCCCAGCTACTCGGGAGGCTGAGGCAAGAGAATCACTTAAGCCCAAGAGTTTGAGGTTGCTGTGAGCTGTGACGCCACGGCACTCTACCAAGGGCAGCATAGGGAGACTGTTACAAAAATGAAAAAGAAAAAATGACCAGGTTGAAATATGGAGCAATTATCTATCCCTCTGCAGTTGGAGCAGAGAGAAAATATGAATCATCTTCATCCTCCCTCCTTGCCTGCCTTCTCGGTATCACTCTCACCCTCCCTGACTATGGCCTTGACTCTCCCTTCTTTGGAAAGGATTTCAGACCACCACAATCTCTCCCACCTGTCTTTATACCTGCTGTTCTCTCTCCTAGAATAGTGCTTCTTAAACTTTAATGTGAGTACAAATCAACCAGGGATCTTGTGAAAATGCCAAGTCTGACTTAGTGAGTCTGGGGCATGGCCTGAGAGCCTGTATTTCTCACAAGCTCCCTGGTGGTAATCCTGGTGTTACTGGTCCCAGGAGGAGCCTAGAACACCCTGGCTGTCAGTGGTTTCAGGGCACATGGATTTCATAGTTGTCTACACACACACCATACCAACAACACCAAAAAACAACAAACCCTTTCAGGGACCAATCAGGCTGCCGACTAACTCATTATTGCCAATTGATTGATTCAGAAAGGATGTTAAACATGGGCCAAACTATTACAGACTGTTATTTCTGTATCGTAAAAGGAAAGTTATTTAAATTGTCAAAAAGTAAAAAGGGCATAGTTTCAGAATAAAGGACAATCTATGAAAAACTCACTATGTTTTAAATTTTGTCCTAGCCTGGGGGTGCCTAAAGCATTTAGGAAAAATCAGCTTGCCCAGGCCTGCTCAGTCTTTAAGCCTCCAGTTCTAAGAAGCATTTCTGAACCTGGGGTTGAATGTCCCCAGTGCTGCTCCAGAGAATCCTATGCAGATGCTGGTAAGTCTCATTACCGTCCACTGCACTTGCCTGATTACCTGTCTGGAGTCCCAGCGGGCCTGTAATGTTTTCAACTACTTTTGGATTGCATGGCCTCCATCAGTGCATACACATAGAAAATAGCTAATAATCCAACAAAAAGCCTCAAGTAATGAATCAGTCATGCAATCTTGCTACTATAGTTGCAAGATTCTGTAGCTACTGTAGTAGAAGCTACTACAGTAGCAAGATTCTGAATGGTGTGTGGTATTAGGTAGGGTATGAGACATTTTTTTGAAATGATCCAAAATTGTGGTATGCATAAAATGATATAAAAGGTATATATATTATGAATATTTTTATATAACACAGGTTTGGGTTTTTTTTCTAATGGGCAGTGAAACACAAATAAATGTTTACCTATTCCTTACCTTGAACCTGACTGTTGGCTGGACTGGACAAGTACTATTCTGTTCTGTGACTCTGATGATAACTTGGACTATCTCTGTTGTTTTCTAGTTTTCTTCTGAATGAGCTTCCATGAGCTTTATTGAATCCTTGTAATTCTTTAATCTAGTCTGATAACTTGGGCTCTTGGCTTTATAAATAAGAAAGGGTACCTGCATTTCAAATAACAATATTTCTTAATTTCCTTATACTTCTTAGCCTGTCTATTGTGTAGAACAACTTAGTGTTTTCTTCTGAAATAAACAACTTGTGCAGGTTACAGCTCAAAGTTTTTTTTTGTTTTTTTTTTGCAGTTTTTGACCAGGGCCAGGTTTGAACCTTCCACCTCCTGTATATGGGGCCGGCGCCCTACTCACTGAGCCATGGGCACCACCCCACAGCTCAAAGTTAAATAGAAACTTGTTGGCCACAGGAATATACTGGAAATTAAGATGGCCTAATATTGGCTATTAAAATAAGAAATGCCAGGTAAATCAGTTGGCCAGGAGTCATGCTCAGTAATTAACCCCAATTCCTCTTTTTCCAATGATAGTGATGGTGATGGTAATAATTATAAGGACAATAACAACTCTATGTGGGAGTGTGTGTGTCACAACATCTGTGGACACGTGTATCAGTTCTAATGCTTATCTTTGAGATGAGATTGTAGAATACTTTCATTTTCTCTATTGTATATTTGTCTAGTGTTCGAATGTATTACTATAGCATGGATTTTCTGCTGTAAGTAGAAAAACAGGCCAGTAATTACAGAAAAACAGGCCAGTATTTTAAGAAGAAAAGAACTTTTATGAAACTTAATGACATTTTTGCCCACAAGTATATGAAAGTAGGACATTAAAACACAATCATCATGAGGTTTCCACAGCAAAATAAAAAAAGGAAATTGCAGTTGTTTTAACACTTTTGGTTGCTAGAAAAGGTCATCTTGTAAAATACGTTTTGACTTTTTCTATGTCAGGACTCAGAACGTGATACCCCAAAGTGTGGTTCCTTGGCATGCCAAGTACTTTGAACCAAAGAAACTGAGAGAGCCTCAGAAGCAAGATCTATCTGCCCTTCTCCTACCCTCCTTCTCCCAATCCTCTCTCTTCCCCAAGGCAGGCCATAAAAACTGGAGTTACACTTCCCCAAGGCAAGCCATGGAAAGGTAGAACTCCTCTTCTTCAAAGGAAGCCATGAAACCTGAGTGAATTACTCTAACTTCCTCTTCCCAGAGAGTAGGTAATAACACCCTCATTGCAGAGGGCTCCTGCCCTGTGCCTGGGAAGAAGGAAAGCTGCAAAGAGAGGCCCAGAAGAATCTGAACAGAGGTCCTTACTGGACGAGCCCCCTCCCCCTTCCCGTCCATTATCATTAGATAATACTCTTTCGTCCAATCACATTTTGTCGTGCTATCCATTCTTCATCACACCCAAGCATGACTCCAGGGCACTCTACCAAGGGCAACAAAGTGAGACTCTAAAAAAAAAAAAAAAAAGGATGGTTTTCTCTTTGTCTTTGGGTTTTCATTTCTGTGTCACATAAAACAGTAATTAAACAAATCTATGTTTTCTCCTGTTAATCTGCCTTTATTAATTTTATTATATTTCAGACCCAGCCAGGAACCCTAGGAGGGCTGAGGCAACTTTTCCTCCCCTACATTTGTAAGTCATCTTTTAATGCAATGACTTAAGAATTTTTTAGTTAGATACTTTTGGGATTTAAAATGATATAGAAGAAAAAAAATTACATGAAAGAATCTTACTAAAACCCAATCTGATAACTTTTGCAAAAAGGAGCAGATGTTGCTGACAACTTAATGAAGACATTGATTATGAATTGACTTCTTTGATAAAGTTTCAAGGTTCCTATTTTTTTTTTTTATTGTTGAGGATTCATTGAGGGTACAAAGAACCAGTTTACATTGATAGCATTAGTTAGGTAAAGCCCTCCTATAATTGTGCCCTGCTCCCAAAGGGTGTGTCACACACCGTGATCCCCACCCCCCTCCCTCCTTCCCTCTCTCTGCTCTTCCCTGCCCTCCTCCCTCCGTTCCTCTCTCTGCTCTCCCCTTCCCCCCTCCCTCGTCCCTCTTTCTGCTTTTCCCTCCCCCATCCCCTTCCTCCTTCCCTCTCTCTGCTCTCCCCTTTCTCCACCCCCAACTAGGTCATCAATTGTCTTCATATGAGAATTGAGTACATAGGATTCATGCTTCTCCATTCTTGTGATGCTCTACTAAGAATAATGTGTTCCACTTCCATTCAGGTTAATACAAAGGATGTAAAGTCTCCATCTTTTTTAATGGCTGAATAGTATTCCATGGTGTACATATACCACAGCTTGTTAATCCATTCCTGGGTTGGTGGGCATTTAGGCTGTTTCCACATTTTGGCGATTGTAAATTAAGCTGTAGTAAACAGTCTAGTGCAAGTGTCCTTATGATAAAATGATTTTTTTCCTTCTGGGTAGATGCCCAGTAATGGGATAGCAGGATCAAATGGGAGGTCTAGCTGGAGTGCTTTGAGGGTTCTCCATACTTCCTTCCAAAATTCATAGAAACTTTAAACAAATACTCCTTGAGAATTCTTTAAGCAATGAATAGCATGTATAAGAGTTAGTATGAAAGGATGCTGAAGTGCTGGCTTTCTGTGTTGCCTCCTTCTCCCCCGTTCCTCCCCATCAGCCATTCTTCCATTCTCCTTGTTCAATGCCAGCATAAACACATAGGAAATAATTTTTTTTTGTTACATGAAGAAATGTACCTTTCCACTTCATACTCAAGTATGACATGATTTACATAATCACAAATGCAAAAAAGAAAGGATATTTTTGTCCATTGCTTCATTTAGCAAGCATTTATAAAGTTCCGTCTGTGTCAGAGATGCTGAGCTGGGTTCAGGGAATATGTACATGAATATATGTGTATCTTACCTTTGAAGAAATTTACAGTTTAGTTAGCTCTTTCGTATTTGTAGATACTCATATATACATCTTTATTTTACAATGATATGAAAAACATATCACATATCATAACAAAATAAACATGTAATAAAATCAATAATATAATTAAATAATATAAACAACTATAGGGTAGATTATGTATAAAATATTATTTGAATGTATGTAGTATTTGTGTTTATGCTAAATGTTCCACGTTAATACAATCATCATTTCAATTTAAATTTAAATAAAATAGTTACTCAAAACTTTTTTTATTTAATAAAAACATGCTTAAATAATGATAAGACAATAGATGCTTAGTGAAATAGAATGTTGTTCATTGTCAATTTTTGCTTTGCAAAATAAAAGGAAGCTATGTGCAATATATATGTGATATGCTCAGCTGAAATGTAGCTTCTACTTACAAGGAAAATTTTCTTTTTACCCAATTCTCCAGCTGGCCTGAGGTACAACAGGCTAACTGACTTTCCAAGGTCAAATTATGAGTCAATAACTAATTAGGAAATGGAAAAGAAGACTGTTGATTTGTAAATTCTTTACTATAACCACCTGACAATCTTCCTATACTTGGCAAAAATTTAGTACCACCGTTATTGGGTTTTTGCATTTTGCATCAAATCAAATAATAATAAACAACAATGACTATATTTCTGGGAAATTCTGCAAACAGGATTATCCTCAAGTCTTCATTCTGCAAACTTCTATGTAATTTTTTTTTTTTTTTTTTTTGAGACAGAGTCTCAAGCTCTCCCCCTGGATAGAGTGCTGGGCGTTATAGCTCACAGTAACTGCCAACTCGGGTTCAAGCAATCCTCTTTCCTCAATTTTTCTATTTTTAGTAGAGACTGGGTCTTGCTTTTGTTTCACGCCGGTCTCAAACTTGTGAGCTCAAGCAATCCACCTGCCTTGGCCTCCCAGAGTGCTAGGATTAAAAATGTGAGCCACCACACCCAGCCAATCCATGTAAAATTTTCAAAGAAATAATAAATTTGGTGAAATATATAAGTTTTAGAAAACAATAAAAATTAACAATGACTGTCATGCATTACAAACTAAGGCAATTTGTAAAGAATGCTGCAACCACGTGGAGCCTTATTGTATTATGTAGCTGGAATAAAGATATAAAAATCAAAATTTGACTATCACGAAAAGGACATAAAATTAATACTCTTCTAATTAAAAGAATCTGATCAAAAATACACTATTGGGATCTGATCAAACTAAAAAGCTTCTGCACAGCCAAGAACATAGTGAGTAAAGCAGGCAGACAGCCCTCAGAATGGGAGAAAATATTTTCAGGTTATACCTCTGATCAAGGTCTAATAACCAGAATCCACAGAGAACTCAAATTTATTAGCAAGAAAACAACATGTGACCCCATTTCAAGGTGGGCAAGGGATGTGAAGAGAAACTTTTCTAAATAACACACATGCAAAAATCTACAAACACATGAAAAAAAGCTCATCATCTTTAATCATCAGAGAAATGCAAATCAAAACTACTTTGAGATATCACCTAACCCCAGTAAGAGTAGCCCACATAACAAAATTTCAAAACCAGAAATGTTGGCGTGGATGTGGAGGTGAGAATGCCCATGAATACGTTCCTTCTGGATGGATGTTTGGAGAATACTTAGAGACCTAAAGATAGACCCTAACCCTCACAATTATTTGATCCTATAATTCCTTTACTACGTTTATACCCAGAAGACAAAAAGTCACAATGTAACAAGGACATCTGTACCAGAATGTTTATTGCAGGCCAATTCATAATTGCCAAGTCATGGAAGAAGCCCAAGTGCCCATCGACCCACAAATGGACTACCAAATTGTGGTACATGTATATCATAGAATACTATGCAGCCCTAAAGAAAGATGGAGACTTTACTTCTTTCATGTTTACATGGAGGAGCTGGAACATATTCTTCTTAGCAAAGTATCTTAGGAAAGGAAGAAAAAGTATCCAATGTACTCAGCCCTACTATGAAGCTAAATTATAGCTTTCACATGAAGGCTATAACCCAACTATAGCACAAGACTATGGGGAAAGGGCCAAGGAAAGGGAAGGAAGGGGAGAGGTTTTGGTGGAGGGAGGGTAATGGGTGGGTCCACATCTATGGGGCATCTTAGAGTGGGTACAGGTGATTGCACAGATGTACTAAAAAAAAATTAAAAAAAAATTATACTGTAAGTTGTACATTGGTAAGTTTATAAAACAAAGCCCAGTACTTGCACAGATTTTAACCATCTTTACCAGGTTTTATAGAGAGCTAGCCTAACAGACATTTAAGGATTGAAAAGAATGCCTGGAAAA
>CAUYPK010075302.1:0-21713 GCA_963574355.1 Loris lydekkerianus
AACTATACCACAAGACTATGAGGAAAGGACCAAGGAAGGGGAAGGGAGGGGGGAGGTTTGGGTGGAGGGAGGGTGATGGGTTGGGCCACATCTATGGTGCATATTTTTATCTATAATTAAAAAAATAAATAAATAAATAAAAAATTCTTTAAATATACAAAAAATATGATTCCCTTCATTCAGTGCAAGACATTTATATTAAAACTAAACTGAAATATTCATCACATATCTGTACTATGTATGCCAAATTCCAAAACTTTAATTCCCCATCCTATTGGTGCATAGTCCAATAGGGAAACATTTGGTGATATCTAGCAATATTTCCTATGAATTTTCCCTTGACAAAGAATTACATATTAGGAATCTATCCCCCCAAAAGCATGAAATAGATATGGAAATATTTTGCATAATAGTTCTATATCTAATAGCCAAAGGTTACAAGTAACTCAAAAGACCTTCAAGAATGGATCAGCTAAGTAAGCCATGGTATAACTATGGGGTGCTGCTGAAAAATTGAATTGGGAAGAGCTCACAGAGTATTACAGATACACAGATATATCACTGAGTAAAATGTGGAATGCTTGAATAATACTCTAAATCTGTTTAATGGGGGATTAAACACATATGTGTACTAGTGTATGTGTTTCTATATCTAGAAATGTTAATTCAGGTATATTTTCAAAAGGGAGAAATGGATAAGACAAAGCTAAAGTGTTTGTCTATGGGAGGACAAAGGGAACAGAATTAAATGTACACATTTAGAAGCTAGACTTTTTTAAAATATCAGTTGATTTATAATTTAGACTTTGGGATCATTTGAATATTCATATACATTATATGTGTTTTCTAGAACTGAAATTAATAAAGAATTATGTTTGTTTTTCTTAAATAATAAAATTCATGAGTAAATAGATGACCTTAATTGTATGTAACTTGGTGATATGGTCACAAAGGGAAGAAACGCTCATACATATTAGCTGCATGTATGTTTTAGAGTAAATTACATATTCTCATCTATGCATTAGTCTTTATTTTTGGCCTTAAAATTGATATTGATCTTTTGAAATTATTATATGTATGTTGAGCATAAAGAAAGTAGATAATTATGTTATTGTAATTGGAATCAAGAGAGTCCATGAAAGCAGAGACATACAAATATAAAAGTAAGCTAATGAAAAACCTGCAATCTCAATTTTCATCTGAAGATCACAGTGTAAATTTATAATTTCTCTCTTAATTGGGTATATGCTGCTAGTGTCTGAATGTTTATGTTCATCTCAAATTCAGGTTGAAACCTAATATCCAGTGTCATGATATTTGGAAATGGATCTTTGGAAGATGATTCTATCAGCAGGAATGGTATTGTTGCCTTTACAAAAGGAGCCTGAGAACCCTTCCCTGCTCCTCTGCCATGTGAGGACACAGGAAGAAGACGTCTTCTATCAGTCAGAAACTAGGTCCTTAAAAGACACCATATCTGCTCATATCTTGGTCTTGGACTTCGAGATCTGTGAAGTCCAGAACAATGAAAAGTAAATTTCTGTTGTTGATAAGCCACCTCATCTACGGTATTTTATTACAGCAGCCCAAATGCTAAGCTAATGTTTCATTATATTTAACATACACACACACACAAACGTACACACACACATACACATATACATATACATACAGAGAGTACCACAATGTGTACACATTTTCAGAAAGGGAAAAACTGAAATACTGAAAGGGATACTGTAATACTCCATATATACTGACAACCTTTGTTATCTTGTGTATTGTATCTTGTATCTCTACAATTGTGACTTGAGTATTACAACTCCAATACAGTTATTTTTCCTTTCTTAAAATGTGTATACATATTTTGATACCCTCTGTATATACACACCTATGTTATATATGTATCTGTGTATATCATATACATCTTATGTTACATTTAAGAAAAGCAGGAAGGAACTTTTTTTTGAGTGAACTTATTTTTTTTTAATTTTGGAATACTAGGGGTTATGCATGTTTTCTTTACATATTCATTTTTATACAGATTGAATCATAGTTATAAGTATGCCATCAATGAAAACATAGCTAGTGGGAAGGAGGATGACAGAATGGGTAAATCCCCACCTACTGGGTATAACACTATTTGGGTGAGGAGAACCCTTATAACTTTGACTCTGTACAAAGCAAATTATGTAACTAAAACTTGTGTACCTGGTAATATTCTGAAATAAAAAAATAAAATAAAATTAGAGAGTACACAAAACTAGATTGTCAATAGTCCCTACATAGTTTTCTGTGGCTGAGCTAGATTAGCACTTAACTTTTTTCCTCTGTAGTAACACATATTCAGATGAACAACTCTCTTAAGAATCCCCAGATTTTGATCACTAGATTACTCTATTCTAAGTTATGTGTATTCTTTGTGCATTAATGAAAGTTCACTAGTTTTTTTTTAACAAAGGTTAACATTCTTTGTCATTGATTCATCAAGAAAACCTTTCATCAAGAAAACCTTTATCCGCAGTTACCTCACTATTCAATTACTGAGTGGTAAAGGACAGAATTATTTTCTAGTTGTGGTCATATGATATAATTTAACTATACTTTAGATGTGTTGGTGAGGAGGAAATGTTTACCAGCATAGCATTGGATCAAAAGTTTATTTTATCACAGAATGTTTTAATAAATGGTTTTTTCTCTTTAAAAAAAATAAAAAATAAAATGTTAATGTAGCATTTTAGTGTGTTATAATATTCTGGTGGGGGACAGTTGTGTAAAAAATTAAAAATGGCAGTCATGGATGAATTTTTTTCTATCGAATTAAACGCAATTGTATCGTTGATGACAAATTTGGATTAAATTTACTTTTTATATAAAAGAATTTTTAAACCAAGGAAGAGATAAAGAGCAAAACAATGGAAGTTTATGAAAGTTTATCATTTTGACATAATAAAAACTTATGCCAAGAAAATTTAAGCTCAATTTAAGGCAAATTTTAAAAGTTTAAAAAATGATTATCACAATCAAGGAAGTTACTAAGTAGATGGCAATTGCACCGACTGATTTTTTTTTCTTCTTTTTAATGCAGAGAGAACAAATTTCTTATAATACTTCTCAACCCAAACAATAAAATACAAAAAGAAATAAATGGCTGAGTGCAGCATCTCACATCTGTAATCCTAGCACTCAGGGAAGCCAAGGTAGGTGGATTGCTGGAGCTCAGGAGTTCAAGACCAGCCTGAGCAAGAGGGAGACCCCCCCTTCTCCACTAAAAAGAAAAACTATCTTGGAGTTGTGGCAGGTGCCTGTAGTTCCACTGCTCAGGAGGCTAAGACAAAAGGATCACTTGAGTCCAATAGTTTGAGGTTGCTGTGAGTTGTGTTGCCACAACACTGTAACCAGGGCAACAGAGAGAGACTATCTTTAAAAAAAAAAAAAAAAGATTAATTTTCATGGAAGATTTAGATAGGGAATTATTTTCCTCAAATTCTATACTCAGGGATATAATAAGGAGAACATTCTCCTTGCCCTCTCATGACGCACATTCTCAAAGGGTCTATTCTTAGTAGATTAACCACCATATCATGGGTGAACAAAAGTCCCTAAGTGTTGATTTGTTCATAGAGACTACCTGCTGCTAAACTTCCATGGCTTTCTATGAAGAACACTGGAAGTTAAAGTAATTCACTTATTTAACTTTGGAATATTTGGTGGACAGGCCAAAAAAAATTCAGATAAAAATTTGAAGCAAAGCATACTTTTTTCAGTCAGGGAGCATATTAAGAATCTCATTCTCTATTGATTGAGCTAGCTGGACACCAGTGGCGTAGCATATTAATATTGAGTTAATTAGGAATCAAGAGAAGCAATTCAAAGAGGACCTTTGACCTGTCTCAGGTCCAAGGTAGCTGTTTAGAAATCACTCACTACCTGAACAGAGTGCAATGACTCACAAATATAATCCTAACTCTCTGGGAGGTCTGACTGGGTGGATTGCTTGAGCTCAGGACTTCTAGACCAATCTGAGCAAGAGCAGGACCCTGTCCCTAGTAAAAACTAGAAAAACTGTCTGAGCATTGTGGCAGATTCCTGTAGTCCCAGTTACTTGGGAGGCGGAGGCAAGAGGATCTCTTGAACCCAGATGTTTGAGGCTGCTCTGAGCTAAGATGCCACCCCCCTCTATCCAGGGCTACTGAGTGAGACTCTATCTCAAATAAATGAATGAATGAATAAATAAATGAATGAATAAATACATAAATAAATAAACAAATAAAAAAAAAATCACTGCCTGCCTTTCTTCTTTTTTCAATTATACTTCTTGATGCCTCAGTAAGGTCCTTTGTTCAGCAGCTTTGGTTTTAAATAATTTCTTTGCAACTTGCTATCTTTCATTTTCATAGTCTTTCAACAGATGTTGGTATGTATGTTCATCTGTAATCTTCTTCCTTCATTGTCCTTCTTCTCCTAACCCAATTTACATCATCCCCTCAAAGTACTGATGTAGCTTCACCTTCTATCATAATGTATGTTGAGTTCATATCATGCAATATTGACAAGAAACAGGTTCTAATCAAATTATCTCTAATTCTAGGATTGACGATTTTGCTCATTGACAAGAGGCAAATTTGAAGACAGTAAAAAATTCAGTAGATATTTTTGCTAAAAGAAGCAACACCATATGTGACCAATTAAAGAAAAAAGCAAATCAAAAGAGAAAATAAGTCTAATGTATCTTCCTATGAAAATTTTATATGTACTTATGAAATTGGAAAATTGAGGAAACTATGTGAATTTTATAAGCTAAACTTATTTACTAAGCATTTCAGGTTAAATTTAATAAATACATTAGAATTTTTCCTGTTTCTGAATATAAGTTGATCAAGTTAAATGCTTCATGGTATTTAAGTGAGTAGACAATCCCTAATTAGTCTAAATATGTTTGATTCTGAAGAAGATAAAAATCTACATACTTTTTTCACACTCATTATTCATTTCTTTTCTTTTTTTTAATAAATAATTTCCATTATTATTATTATTTTTCAGTTTCTGGCCAGGGCTGGGTTTGAACCCAACACCTCCGGCATATGGGGCTGGTGCCCTACTCCTTTGAGCCACAACCACCGCCCTCATTATTCATTTCTAATGTAATTATTAAGAATGTAATTCATTATAGAATTTACATATTTTCTGTCTCTTTCAAAGACAAAAATCAAGCAAGGCTATAAAATATGGCTACAATAATGCTCAAAGCCACCTTTAAAGAATAAATTATTCACATTTGAATTTTCTCTGTGAAGTGTGAGAACACCTCTGTAAATGAGGTTTTATTCAACCTGAAATTCAATCTGGGAATTTTAAATATTTTGTATGGGCTTTTGAAAATCCACTGTGTATCTCATTATATCATGTACATAGCACACCGACCTTGCGAAACTACTATGGATGCTAATCGTACATAAGACATAAAGAAGGCTCTCCCAACTTGTAGCATTTACTGTGATTATTATTTGAATTTATAAAACAATACTATGCTTAAAAAGTTATGCTTCGGGGAATGTTTGAAAATTTACCATGAAGATTCAGATAATAATTTTCATAATGAAGAGTCATATTTAAAAAGATACATAGGCTATTTTAGGATCTTATATAATAAGTTTAAAATAGCACAATCATGTGTAAATAATAGTAGTGAATATTACTGATATTCACAAAAATGCATATTCAAAACTACTTAGGCATATCATCCTTAGTCTAAAAAATCAGAAGGAAAATTCAATGGTAGGATTTGTGAATTTCCGTTGTGCTTAGAAGAAACTGTTCTTACATTCACAACGTGTTCTCATCTGTCTTAGTCCTTTCGATGAGGGGTATGTTCTCCATTGTCTACCCTCCTTTATGCTCCCCAGCACACACATTTCAGTCCTGTACATTGAGTATTTCTTCCCAAATGACTGAATTTTCCCTTTAAAATGACTTTGCATATCAGACCTGCCATTTTTCAGAATAACATACTACCACAAAAGAGCATGTAAATTTTGCTAGCAGTGGATCTTTACACATTCATTACTTATCAGATTTTCTAACAGAGGAACTGAAAAGAAGGAAAAATATATAAGAATGGAAAGTCCAGTGCCTAATACTGTACTTTCAAGAACTGACATGACAGGATAGTGAAAGGCTCAAGAATTATCTATAGATTAGCCATTTATTTATGAATCAGACTTTATCCAGTCTTAAATAAATCACCTGTACATTTTATATATGATACAAGTCACTGAATATACATCTTAATGATTGTTTATTTGTGTGTCATTCAATGCAAGACTGAACTCAGTATCTTAATTTTTAAAAGCAGTAATCCCACTGACTACTTATGAGAAAAAATACATATTTCGTGACTTAGAATTTTAAAGAAAACAGTTGTTGAGTTTAACACTTCATTAGTCACTTCATACATCATAGGTTCAATGTTACTCTTTTTTTCTTTGCACATCAAGAAGGATTTCCATAGCAAGAAAAAAAAAAAAAACATAAGAGAATATCAGAGATTTGTGGCACACATGAAAGAAAAATGTACACAAAAGGATAAAAAGGAAAAGTAAACAGGATGAAAGCAACACTTCCGATGACACAGTGATAATGGCTATTAACATTTGACAAGGTATCATCATCTCACCATCTGCTCCAGATGGGCAGCACAATAAACCAGGTTAAAGGAAAGAAAATACTTAGGAATTAATACTTTGCTCAATTTTTTATTAGAAGCTGCTTTCATATAGTCATTATTCAAAGAAGATGGAATCCCCAGAAACTAAACGGTAGTATGACAGGGGTTCAGGATTCCACCAAGATCCTAGCCAACAGGTCAACATAAGTTGTGTACACTCTTGTAAAAGTTGGAGGGAGTCATGAAAACGTATTCTTTTTTAAAAATCCATTTAATAAAGAATCATAGACCCAGGGACTGATCTCGACTTTCTAAGGTCTAAAAGTGATAAGGGTATATCCATTTATAATCAGAGTATCTTAAAAACAGGGTAGTAAGTGACACTTCTCAACTTCCTTCCTCAGGGGCTCACTTAGGGTTTGGTAGTATTTTCCTGAAGCTCTTTGTAACTTAAAGTTCAGATTGTCTTCTCTGCCTTTGATCCTTAGCCTCGTCTTACCTCAGTATCAATCTTACACCCATTTTATGCTAACACAATATCAGAGATTGGGTAATTAATAAAAAACAAAAAGTTATTTTCTCATATTTTTAAGGTCTGAACGTCCAAGTCACAGATACCTTAAGGACCTTTTCTCTGTAACATCTCATGGCAGACCGATAAGACAGAGAGAAAGCGGCCAAACTTTAATGATGGCATTAATCCTTATAAATCCTTATCAACATTCAAGTTCCCACCTCTTTATTTTTCTCTTTTGCTCTTTTTAATTTTTTTTTAATTTCAATATATTTAGAGGGTACAAGGGGTTTTTGTCAAATGAATAAATTGTATAATGCTGAACTTAGGGCTTTTGTTGACCCACCACCAGAATGGTGCACATTGTAACCAATAGGTACTATTTTATTCTTTCCCCCTCTCGAAAATCCCCACCTCTTCATTTCTAATATTTATTTTACCACTTGACAATTATATAGAGCCATCATTTAGTTCCCTGTTATAAGTGAGAACATGTATTATTTGTTTTTCCATTCCTGAAATACACTTAGGATAATGGTCTCTAGTTCTATCCAAGGTGCTACAAAAGATCTTATTCCAGTACTTTTTAAGGCTGAGCCATACTCCATGGTGGATATGAGATCTGTCCAGAAAGTGTTCAGCCATTGCTAATATAACAAGAATATATGACATTGAGGTAACCTGGCAGCCAAGGAGAGTGGACTGTAATATGCGTGTGTGAACAATGACAACATCATTGTACTGGTTATTGGGGCCCTAGGGACCATGTGCCCTATGTGGCCCTCACATTAAAAATCACTGAGTGAATTGTTTAAGGATTCTCCATACTTCCTTTCAAAAAGGTTGTATTAGTTTGCAGTCCCACCAGCAGTGTAAAAGTGGTCCTTTTTCTCCACATCTATGCCAGCATCTGCCGCTTTTACTAAGCATCTACCCAGAAAAAAAAATAAATAAATAATTTTATCATAAGGACTTTTACACTAGATTGTTTATCACAGCTCACTTTACAATCATCAAAATGTAGAAACAACCTAATTTCCACCAACCCAGAAATGGATTAACAAGCTGTGATATATGTATACCGTGGAATACTATTCAACCTTTAAAAAAAGTGGAGACTTTATATCTTTTATATTAACTTGGATGGAGGTGGAATACATTTTCCTTAGTAAAATATCATAAGAATGGAGAATCAAGAATCCAATGTGCTCAATTCTAATATGAAGGCAGCAGATGAGCTAATACCAGGGTGGGGTAAGGGAATGAGCTAGTGGGGAGAGGGGAAGAGAGAAGGGATGGACGGTTACAATGTATGGTGCACCTCTTGAAGGTGGGACACAAGTATTAGAGGGACTTTATCTAACAAATACAATCAGTCTAACCTAATTCTTTCTACCCTCAATGAATCTCAAGCAATAAAACAAAATATATTGAGTAGAGCAATGAATCTGCATCAGATTTTGTGTTAAGCTTGAACATCCCTCCACAGAAAGTATTCAGATGATTCTGAAGCCTTTTGGGGATTATTCCATGAGTGTGCTGCAAATAAAAGGGTGGCACAGATGAATTTCAAAGATGGTTGAACATCTGATGAAAGTGATCCACGTTCTGCAAAGCCTGCAACCAGCAGGACACCTGAGAATGTTGGCTATGTATAGGCTGTGATCATCACCAATCAAACTGACAGTGCAAGAACCAGAAGCTGATGTGGGGATTCCAAAAAACTACTGTGCTGGAGATTTTGGCAGAAGATCTTGGCATAAAGCATATCACGGCAAATGTGTTCTGTAATTCTGCTCCCAGAGCAAATAAACATCGTGCTGTATTTGCTAATCACTTGCTTCAAACTTCTTTAGTGAACCAGATTTCCTCAAGGTCATAACTGGAGATGAATCATGGGTCCATGGTTATGATCTGAAAATGAAGGTCCAGTTATCACCACAGAAGTCACCAGGCTTTCCACATATGAAGAGGACATGGCAAAATCATAGCGAAAACAAAAACATGTTAACTGTGTTTTTTGATTGGGAAATTGTTATCCATTATGTGTATGTTCCTCCAGGGCACAAAATAAATAGATAGTACCACCTCAATGTTCTTAGTTGGTAGAGAGATCAATTGCCAAAAAAAAAATTTAAAAAAATACATATATATACACATGTGTATATATATATATATTTATTTATATCTGTACCTATGGGCAACTGGTGATTGATAGCTTCATCATGTCAACACACCCATCCATGTATCACATCTGGTGCAAAGTTTTTTTTTGCAAAACATCAAATTGCCTAGGTGATTCAGCCTCCCAGACTCTATATTTCACCTTGAAATTTATGGCTTTTCTCAAAACTAAAATCATCTTTGGAAGGAAAGAGGTGTTTCAGACTGTCAATGAGATTCAGGAAGATAAAACATGGCAGCTGATGGCATTTCAATAAAGGATTTTTCAGAGATTTTGAACAATGGAAGAGAAGCTGGGAGAACCGTGTGAGGTCCATAGGTTCTGACTTTGAAGAGGATGGAGGTGTCATTGTCCTACGTACAACGTATCTTATATCTTGTCTTTCCTTCAATAAATGTCTCTACTTTTCAATTTACATTGCTGGATACTTTTTAATCAAGCCATATCACCTCATTGTTTTGTACTCATAAGTTAGTGGGCACTTATGTTGATGCCATATTTTTGTAATCATGAATTGAGCTATGATAAACATTTGGGTGCAGGTGACTTTTGATATAATAACTTCTTTTCCTTTGATTAGACACCCAATAGTGGGATTGCTGGATTGAATGGTAGGTTTGGTTTAATACTAGTTATTTGACCAAAATTCACACTGTTTTCCATAAAGTTTGTATTCATTTACATTCCCACCAACAGAGTTTAAGTGTTTTGTCTTCACTACACTTGCATCAACATATATTATTTTGACTTATTAATCGCAGCCATTCTGACCAGGGAAGATGGTATCTCATACTGATTTTAATTTGCATTTCTCTCATAATAAGTGATGCTGAGCATTTTTTCATGTGGTTGTTGGTCATTTACATATATCCTCCTGAAAAATATCTATTCATATATTTTGATCTCTTTTTGATAGAATTATTTTTTTTCTTTCTGATTTTCTTGAATTATTAAAAAATTCTGGATATTAGCTCTTTGTCAGATTTATAGGGTATGAATATTTCCTCCCATTCTATAGAATATTTATTTACTCTGTTGATTATTTGCTTTGCTATGGAGAAACTTTTAGTTTAATTATGTCCCATTTATTTATTTTTGCCGTGCTGTATTTGAGTATTGGTTCTTAGTCAAAAAATCTTTACCTACGGTTGCTGTCTGTGGCTCAAAGGAGTAGGGCAATGGCCCCATTTACCAGAGATGGCAGGTTCAAATCTGGCCCCAGCAAAAAAAAAAAAAAAAAACATTACCTAGGATAATATCAGGACAGTTTTCCTACATTTTATTCTAGAATTTTTTTTTTTTTATTTCATGACTTAATTTTAAGTAAGATAGGCATCCAGTTTCATTCTTCTTCAGGAGACTATCCAATGTTTACACCTTAATACTATTATACATACAATATGACAAATTTTAGCATGGGTTTTGGAAGAGACAACCATGTAAAACATTAAAATGTCTGTTCTCTTAGTCTAATCTATTTCTAAAGATTTACATATTCCTTAATCACATAAAGCTACTTCCAGGCATACCACATTTTATTGTGTTTCATGATTTTGTACTTTGCATATACTGTTTTTCACAATTTGAAGAGTTTGACTATCTAATGGTGACATTCTTCCAATGTACTTTGTGCCTGTGTTATATTCTGAAAATTCTCACAATATTTCAAAAATTTTTCCTTATTGTTAATTTAAAAATGTTCATTCTGAGCTAAATTGGATGACCATGGCTTCTTGGCCACATTCAAAAAGCCTTGCAAATCGACTTTGCCTGTGGGCTTTGGTTTTATACATTATAGGGTGAAAAGAATTACAGGTAAAGTCATACATAAATACATGAAAGGTATGCATTGGTTTGGCCCCCAAAAGGTGGGACGTCTCAAAGTAGGAGCTTATAGGTTATAGGTGAGTTTAAAGATTTTTTAGTTCACCACTAGCTAAAAGAGCGAGACTTTGTCTAGTAGATCAGGAGTCAGCAAAACGGAATACTTGAGTTGAGTATCTGTTAATCAGAGACAAAGTACTGAGACACATGTCCACATTCAAGTGGAGTCTGGCCACTGTAAGATCTTGGCCAAAAGAGGGAAATCATGAACTAAAATAAAATTTTAAGCACACATACACCCCCCACCACCACCCTGCCCAGTGACTGACTGACTGGACCCTGTTGGTCAAGGGAATCCCTACAACTGAGCTGCTAGCCATGAGAAAGGAGATCGGACTTGCCTCACCATGTCCCCCTCTTTTCTTAGAGATGTCTTTGATGGTTCATTCACAAACTTGAGGCTATGCAAGACCTGAAGCTCTTCAATATACATAACAAAATTTTTATTATTTTTATATCTGTTATGATGATCTCTGGTCAGTGACCTTTGTCGTTACTATGGTAGTTATTTTAGGGTACCACAAACTCTGCCCATATAAGACAATGAACAATTGATAAAGGTTGTGTGTCTTCTTAGTGGCATACCATCCAGCCACCCCTCCATCTCCTTCTTCCTCCTCGGGCTTCTCTATTTCTTGAGACACACAATATTGATATTAGGTCAATTAATGACCCTATAATAGACGTAGCATTGGAAGGAAAGTAAGAGCCACCTATCTCTCTATTTTAATAAAAACTAGATGTGGTCAAGCTTAATGAGGAATGCATATTGAAAACTTAGATAAACACCTAAGTTGCCATTGCTAAGAAATAGTTATTAAAGGAAATGAAAAGTGTTACTTTGGGCAGCACCTGTGGCTCAAAGGAATAGGGAACTGGCTCCATATACCAGAGGTGGTGGTAGAAAGAAATAAAGAAAGAAAGAAAGAAAGGAAGGAAGGAAGGAAGGAAGGAAGGAAGGAAGGAAGGAAGGAAGGAAGGAAGGAAGGAAAGAAAGAAAGGTGTTACTTTGTTAAACATAGTTTCTTGCTTTCTTTAATTTCATGTAGGTGGAGAGAGACAAGAAAACTGCAAACAAAAAGTGGTAAGCTAGCAGAAGTTGGTTCATGAGATTTAAGAAAAGAAGGCATCTCTATAACACAAAAGTGCAAAGTGAAGCAGCAAATGCTGATGTAGAAGCTGCAACAGGTTATCCAGTTATCCAGATCTGTCAACAGTAACAGATTTTTAATGGAAAGAAAATAGCCATATATTAGAAGAAAAGGACATCCAGAACATTAGATGATGTCGTGCGTGTGAGTCTTTCATGACTGGATTTGTGCCCTTATGTGAAGAGACACTAGAGTTGTCATTCTCTCTCATCCCACACACATACACACACACGTGCACACGCTAAGGGAAGGCCATGTGAGCACAAATGAAAGGGTGGCTACATGCACGTCAGGAAGAGATTCCTTTTCAGAACCCAACCACACTGGCACCCTGATCTTTGAATTCCAGATGCCAAAATTGTAAAATAAAATTTGGTTGTTTAACCCATTTAGTCTGTGGATTTTGTTATGGCAATCTGAGCAAATTAAGACAGAACCTGTGATTCATCCAAATCGTTGTGTGGATCAGTATTTTATACCTTGTTGCTGAGTAATATTCCCTAGTATAGTTCTACTACAGTTTCTATAACTATCAATGTACTAAAGGATATTTTGGTTGTTCCAGAAAAAGCTTCTAGGAATATTTATTCATTGTGTGTGGGGAGAGGATGTTGTGTGTGTATGCTAAGTAAGTTTTTCAGCTCTCTAGGATAAAAGTTGAGGGATATGAATACTAGAATCTATATGGGTAGTTACTTAAGAAAACAAGTCATTCCAAGAGTGGGTATACAAGTTTGCATTCTCACCAGAAATACTTAAGTAACCCAGTTTCTCTGATTCATTCAATGTTTAGTATTGTAATTTTTTGTTTTAGCTGTTCAAATAGGTGTGTAGCAGTATATCATCATATTTTTAATTTGCATTTCCCTAATTGCTTGTGATGATAAACATCTTTTCAGGTGCTTGTCACCTGTATAAATCTTTGGGTTAAAAGTCTTTTTATTTCTTTTGCACAATTAGATTGTTTTGTTTTGTTTAAATTATTACTGCTGGGTTTAAGAGCTCTTTATAAATTCTAGAAAGGAGATGTCTGTGATATAAGAGTATTTTCCCCAGCTTGTAGCTTATATTTTTATCTTCTTTCATACAATACTAAATTTTATGATTTTGATGAGGTTCAATTTGTCATTTTTTTATTTTGTGTTTTATGCTTTTAATATCATATCTAAGAACTATTCACCAATTCTTAAGTCCTCAAGTTTTTTTTTTTTTTTTTTTTAGATAGTGTCATACTCTGTCACTGAGGCTATAGTGAAAGGAAGTCATCGTAGCTTGCTGCAATCTCAATCTCCTGGTCTCAAGCGATCCTCCTGCCTCACCCTCCTTAGAAGCTGGGCCTATGGGTACATGCCACCATGCCCAGCTAATTTTTCTATTTTTGATGGAGACAGAGTCTTACTCTTTCCCAGGTTGGTCTTGATCACCTATGCTCCAGAGATCCTCTTGTCCCAACCTCTAAGATTGCTAGGATTATAGGCATAAACCATTGTGCCTGGCTCCAAAGGTTTTTATGCTATCTTCTATAAGATTTTGATCTTAATTAATTAATGTATTGCCTGTGTGTCTAATTTCTCTAGCCTTATTTACTAAAAAATTATGCTTCCTCCATTGCATTCATTTTACAACTTTTATTTAAAAAGTCAGCTGGCTGTATTGGTGTGGGTCTACATGCACATTCTTTTATGTGTCTGCCCTCCGCAAATATCACTCAATGTTGATTATTGTGTTTTTATATCAAGCCTTAATATTAAATTCTTTCTTTCTTCCTTTCTTTCTTTCTTTCTTTCTTTCTTTTTTCTTTTTTTTTTCAGAGACAGAGTCTCACTTTATCACCCTTGGTAGAGTGCTGTGGCATCACAGCTCACAGCAACCTCCAACTCCTGGGCTTAGGCAATTTTCTTGCCTCAGCCTCTTGAGTAGCTGGGACTACAGGCACTAGCCACAACACCCAGCTATTTATTTGTTGTGGTTTGGCCGAGGCCGGGTTCAAACCTGCCACCCTCGGTATATGGGGCCAGTGTCCTACCCAGTGAGCCACAGGCATCGCCCTAAATTAATTTTTTTCAATTTTATTCTTCTTTTCCAAAATTGTTTAGCTATGTCAATTCTTTCCCTTTTCATATAAATTTTAGGCTAACCTTGTTTAATCCATAAAAATATTTGTGAGGACTTTAATAGGAATTTATATTAAATTCATATATAGTTTGGAGACAATTAAATTCTTTACTATATTAAGCCTACAGAAAATGTTTCAATATTGTTCCTCCAATCCAGAAGCACAACAGGCCTTCTGATTTCCTTATTTCAGAGTCTTGCATTATTTTTATAGGATGTTCAAGGTTTCTAGCAATATTTTTTGGTAGGAATAGGGTTACGTATGTCTATTCAATCTTGTTTAGAAGTGGAAGTTGACATGTACTTTTAAAAGCTTAATCACATTAACTTTATTCATTACTTTACCAGTAAATCTAGAACATTTTGTTGTCACGAGATTTTTCAAGCATTTCAGAAAAAAACAAACAAACAAACAAAAAAATGCCTTCCATTAAAACAAAGTGGTTGGCTAATTTATATGTGAAACAAAGGCCAGGACAACACTTTATAAATTTATCTTAGACAGATATCTGGCCTAGAATTTGACAGATACTCTGCTAGTCCCTATGGAATATAAGAATACATCTAACTGAGTTATACTGCTAAAAATGATGAGGAATTGATTAGTAGACAGAACAAATAACCACATGATAGAAACAAAGAATGTCAAATATGACAACTGTGGTTGCTTACAATACTACTAGAACATGAGAAGAAAAACACAATCTGAGCCCCTGATGCCCAAACTGAATCGGGTTTACCTGGTGGCCTTTTAAAATCCGAGATGCAAGACCCAAACTCAACATTTCAGATTTAGTCCAGTAAGATAAAGGCCAAAACCTCATTTTTAACAAGTTTCTTAGTATTGCTAATGTATTGAACCAGCAATTACATTCTGAGAATTACTAGGATAAAGAGTATACGAAAGGTTTCATTACCTTTGAAAGTTTAATGCTTAATACTTCTTAAAACTGAATAAAAGTGCACCAAAGAACTCAGATCACAATGTTTATCTGTCAACAATGTTCTAAGGATAACACCTCTTAATACAAATGGGTAGTAATGAAATATATTATGTAAAGTAGCTAGTCTTAATTGTTCAGTGAATATACTTTTGTTGAGAGAAAAATGTTATCAATACACGTAGAAATAAAAGCTTATTTCAGTTTAGAACACTTGTTTGGAAAAGACAAAGGTCAGGTTTTATCAAGTGTAATAGGAAAATTAAAAAGAATTAAGTCATTTACAATATATTAGTAGGAAAAAGATATAGGCTTTTAAATCTGAACCAATTTTTGATTACATTGAAGTTTTAACTCCAGTGTAATTTTATCTGATCAGCCTAATTAAAAGAAGGTGAATCTTTGAAGGTAAGCCCTATGCTAGATTTGCTAAGTAAATTTCTCTTTCTTTCTCTGAACCACAATTTTTAGTAATGTTTTATTGTGCAGTGTCTTATAATTAAAAACTTCTATCAGACAATCCATTTCACTTTCTTCTTAGTAACGGCAGAAAAGATCATTTCTCTTTCTCTGACACAATGCACAGACAAGTACCAGTAAGGCCTGGATACACGAAAAAGTCATTTTGTTCTTCTTTCATAAATCTCCAGCTCTCACGGTGTGTATTTCTGAAACACAATTTTATACAATCTGTTTCTTGTTATATGCTTTACTTTTTAGATATGAAACTACCACTAAAATATTACCTAAGTTAATTTTTATTATTTTTACATATTTTGTTCAAATTATGAAGAAGGCAAAGGTATCCCTACATTATCATTCTTTTATTTTTGTAGACATATTTATTAGGGTAGATTACTGGCCAGAGATACAGGAAATGAATATAAAACCTACCACAAAAGGAATATTAATGTATACCTGTGAAATGAATGACATATCCCATTATATTAATTAGTATTTCCATATTCATAACACCTTTAAAAATGCTTATCAGAAATTCAAGAGATAATTGTGTGCTGTTCGTGTAAAAATATTATGGTAGGGTGACTATCAGGGTTGATGGTGGAGTGCCTTCTTTAGCTGTGATCTCAACTCCTCTTTTTAACAGCTATATAACGTTGACTATGTTACTGAATTTTCTATTGCAAAATATGTATAATATAGAGATAATGATTATAATAATAAGACTTTTGTTTATAGGCACTTGGTAATATTAAAATGATCAATATTTGTAAAGCACATATGCAATGTACTTTTTTTTAAGTGTTCACCAATGTCATTGATCACCATCAGTGAGATGCTCCAAACTGCGGCCACCTGTGTGCCTCTGTCACACTCATATGAAATAGGATACCAATGACAAAGAGAAACTTAGAAAATTAACAGTAGGCCAGATGGTCTCCTGTGACCCTTCTCCTTCAAGCCTCACACTAACATTCTGCTGATTTATGTAAGCAAAGATTCCTGATAAGAAAGGGGGAGGAGGTTAAAGCCATAGGAGAAAAAGCTATAAGTAAAACAGCTGTTCTTTTTTTTTTTTCTTTTTTTTTTTTTGAGACAGAGTCTCACTTTGTCACCTTGGTAGAGTGTCATGGTGTCACATCTGACAGTAACCTCTAATTCCTGGGTTTAGGTGATTCTCTTGCCTCAGCTTCCCAAGCAGCTGGGACTATAGGCACCCACCACAACACTCAGCTATTTTTTTGTTGCAGTTTGGCTGTGCTGGGTTCAATCCCACTACCCTCAGTATATGGGGCTGGTGCCCTACCCACTGAGCCACAGGTGCTGCCCCAAACAGCTGTTCTTTAAGTTTAGAGTAAGGAAGTTCCAGTATTTCTACCTGAGACATTGGAAGCATAGACAGTTCTGAAGAGACAACTTCCCTCATGAATATATTTACTCAATGCTATGGAAAAACTCATCCATCTAGAGAAGCCCAACAATGCAAAAGAGCAATTAGTTTCACAAGGTATGTTGCCTCTTGAGACTTGTCTCTGTCTCCATAGGCAGGAAATACTAGGACAACTTTATTCTAAAGCTTAAGTAACTTAAAGAATGCCATGAATGTCCATGGATTTTATCTACCCACTCATTATTGTTTCCCTCTGTAGGGGAAGTAAGGGAAGGGACTCAAGGCAGGAGTGAGTTAAGAGCTTATTGTCATCACCACAGACCATTGTAGCTCCATAGTCCACAGAGCAATATCTATAAGATTTATAAATAGATCTTGAAAAAATAATATGAGTTTACAAAGAAACATGCAAAATAACTGAATCAATCATTTTTTACTCCAGTTAAGAGAACAAGCAAACGAAAAACTATGATTTTTACTTTTGACAAATCAAAAAGAGGGAGTTCAAGCAATTTCCTTGTATAAAACTCAGAGAGGAGATCCTGGTCTAAGATTCTACAGCAGTGGTTCTCAACCTTCCTAATGCTGAGACCTTTAATACAGTTCCTCATGTTGTGGTGACCCCCAACAATAAAATTATTTTTGTTGCTACTTCATAACTGTAATTTTGCTACTGTTATGAATTGTGAATATGAATATCTTAGAGATTCAATTACCCCAAAGAGTTCGTGACCCACAGGTTGAGAACTGTTCTACAGGTTTATTCAAACCCAATTTCAATTTATACATAAGGGCTCTGAAATTAAAATATGCATGTTGTTTGCTAGAGGAGCCTGCACACATGTGGTCAGGGACATAAATAATTATCTATGCCCTTTTTGCCTACTCACCTTACATGTCAATTCCCAAACTTCTTTGCCTCCAATCTTCCATTCTTGTTCCTTCCGTAGTCCTTACCTATCAGTTAAGCTCTACTCAGAAATACAGGTATATCATCAGTAAATCAAGATACTTCTCTTTTCAAATGATGTTATGACTCTATACATTGCTTAAAGCCCTACCAAATAGGAGGAAGGGGTTCCTCTCAAGACTTTTTTTGGACCTTTCCTACAGGTGGCTGCAGTCCTTCAGTGCGTTGTTAGTCTTCACCCTTCCCACCACCATGAACCATGACCAGATTATTATTTCATCCCTATCACTTATTTACCTACTGAGGAAGGAAGTAAATAAACCTTGCAGAGTCCTAGGTGTGCGTTGAGAAAAAGTCACAGTCAAACAGTGGTAGCTGACTTTGGGGATCCATGACCACCTCCGGTATAACATAATGATGTTCTCTGGGCCGGCTTAGACATGATCCTGAAAATTTCACTTTTATCATAGTATGGATTACCACTATACTTCTTTGTTTTTATGACTTGGTAGACCCAATAATACTCCCTTTAGATTGTAAAATAATTTGGCATTTACATTCAGATGCTTGTCATCCACTGAAGAGCAAGAACATGGCAGTGTCTGCTTTTCAGAAGGTAAATCTGTATCTGGTGTATATGGCATGGTGTTTTTTCAGAACCTTCAAGGCTCTGTGCTGTAACTCCTCTAACTGGGATCCAGAACTTCAGAGAATGTCCTTATGTACCATGAATACCTATAACTGTAGGGAATCTGTCAAGCTATATGTCCTAAGAAGGAGAGTCCATTAGTATTAGAACTTGAATCTCTTACAAAGCCGTCTCTTATGCTCTGGATCTATTCAAAATTTTTGTTCTTCCAAAACACCCTGTAAATGAATTTAGCATTATTGCCAAGTCTGGTAAGTACTGTGTTCAAAATCCTAAGAAGACTACAAGTGATATGCCACTTATTTAATGGTTAGGATGTATGATGTCTTTACTTTGGAGGATGTCTCAACATGCTACAAACTTAGAAATTTTAATACAGAACAGGCATAGTGGCTCCCACCTGTAATCCTGGCTCTCCAGGATGCAGAGATGGGAGGCTCACTTAAGCTCAGGAGTTTTAGACCAGCCTGAGCAAGAACAAGATCCCATCTCTACAAAAACAGAAAAATTAGCTAGATGGCAGTGTGTACCTGTAGCCCCGGCTACACAGGAAGCTGAGGCTGAAGAATTACGTGAGTCCATGAGGTGAAGTTTGCAGTAAGCTAGATAATGATACCGTATTCTAGCTCAGGTGACAGATTGAGATTCTATCTCAAAATAAATAAATAAGTAAATACAATTTTTAAAAATATGAAATCATAAAATACAAAAGAAAACCCAGAGCTCTGAAGCAGGGATATCCTTTCTATCTATAATTCAAAACTCAAAAGCACCAAAATGAAAGGCTGACAAGTATGATGATGTTTTAAAATATATTCTGCCTTATAAGGCACACACCCACAAGCAAAGTCCAAAGACAAAAGATAAACCATAAGAAATATTCTCCATTTATATCTTAGACAAAAGATTCATCTCCATAATATGTATGTTGCTCCTAGAAATTGAGAAAGAATTACCAAGAAGAACTCAACAGAAGAAAGGGGAAAAAACAGCAAACAACTTACAGAAGGAGAAATAATAAATGGCCTTCAAATATACATAGATTATCAACCTTCACTAATATAAAGGAAATGCAAATTACCATGCAAACCTATTGGACTGTCAAAAACCTAATGACACACAAACTTTATGTTGCAGGTCTGAATCAAAAATGTTACAATTGTGAAGGAGAGAATTTGTCAAAATCTTGCAAAATTACATAGGTATTTACTCTTTGACCCCTTTGACCTCTTTGTCCCATAAATACAACTGCCAGAAATCTCTCCTAAAAATACATCTATCTACCAAATGATTCCTATACAAAGTTATTGATTGTGGCACTGTTTATAATAGAAAAAGTAACGAAATGCTTAAATAATTATTGATAGGCACAGATGAAAACACAAGAGAGTGTACATATAGGATTCCATTTACATGAAGCGCCAAAATAGGCAAGACAGTTTATGGTAATAGAGGGCAGAACAGTGGTTACCTCTGGGAGATGATAGTCTGGCAGTGGACCGAGAGAGACTTACAGAGAGCTGGAAATAGCTTAGGTCTTGATGTGGGAGGGCACAGATGCATACATTGGTTGACACAGATGTAAAATTGATTAGATGAACATTTCAGAGATGTACTTTATAGTATAACAAAGAATTTAATTTTCGATATTTAAAACAGAGGGAAGTTATCAGGGAAATACAAATTAAAACCCCAGTTAAATATCCCTTTATGTGGACTATGATGGCTATAATAAAAAAGACAGATAAAAACAAATGCTAATGAGGACATGGAGAATTTACAGCATTTATATATTACTTTTGAGAGAAGGTAATGGAGTAACCACTTAGGAAAACAGCCTGGCAGTTCTTCAAAATACTAAACATAGAATCACCACATGACCTGCCAATTTTAATTCTAAGTATATAGTCAACAGAAATGAAAAGATATATCCACACAAAAACTTGTACATAAGTGATCAGAGCATCATTAACACTAACCAAATACTGAAAGTAATCCAAATGGCCTTCAGTTAATGAATAAATTAAATACACCATCTCATACAAAGGAATATTATTTATCAATTAAAAAAGTAAAATACTGAAACATTCTACAATATGGATAACACTGGAAAACATTATGTAATGGAGGATTACATTACATCCACAAAGGACGGAGAAGCTGGGTGTGGGACTTCATTTTGGGATCTAAAACTGTGATGATGGTTATATAATTCATTAATATATTTGAAACCAGTATGTTGAATATTTTCAGTAGTGAAATATACGATGTATGAATTATGTCTCAATAAAGTTTCTTGCCAATTAAAATAAAATAGAGGGCACTATTGGAGCACACCTGTAGTCTCAACAGTGAACTATGATTGCACCGCTGCACTCCAGCCGGGGCAATAGAGCAAGTCCATATCACACACACACACAAAAAAAAAAAAAAAAAAAAGAAAAAGAAAAAGAAAAATGAAAAGAAAAAGAAAAAGAAAAAAAATACATAGGACACCTGTTATCTGTCCTGTTGCAAAAATATGAATGTATACTAGTTGCCATGGTAATTACTATCATTGACTTTTTTCTTTTTAAATAAAGTGTACAGAAATGAATCATATTTAGTGTAGTTGCCAACGACAGTCTTGTGTTCTCTTATTCCATTGGAGAAGTTTTTCACTTCTGACAGAGGACCTTGGTTTATTAGAATAACTGATAAAGTGACTAGCAATCCTGCCCACTGTTTCTCTGAAACAAAGCCCAACCAACCTTCACCTCACTTTAGTAAGCCCCAAGTAAGTGACTAGGTAGCTAAAACAAAACTTTTTTTTTTTTTTTTTTTTTTTTTTTTTTGCAAGTGTCGCTGT
>CAUYPK010075303.1:0-42091 GCA_963574355.1 Loris lydekkerianus
ATAAGCCATCGCCACTTTGGATTTTAGTTTTGTAGTTGAAAGTGTTAATTATTTTTGGCCCCCCCCCCCCCCCCCCCCTTGCTTGCTTTCTCTCACTCTGGCTTCACCACCTGTTTCCTCGGGCATAACACCATCGTCTCTGCTTGTAGTGTGCTTCTAAGTGAAAGCAAGAATTTAGGGTATGTTAGTGATTCCGTGGGTTCTTAGTGATACAGGGCAGGCGCACCCCTGCTTGGTCAGCACACACGAGAGGACCTACCATACCTTTCTGCATCTTCGCCTTGGCAGTGTTGGTGCAGCAGAGACGGGAGAGAGCTGGAGAACCGGGTGCCGCAGAGAAGGCGCCCATGGCTGAAGCTCACGGGTCGCTGACTGGTTGAGGGGGACCCCGGGTCCCTGACTGGTAGAGGGAGACCTCAGCACAGCCCGCCCTGCTTCCTGTGCCGAACCCAGAACCGCCTTGGACCTACAGAGCCCTGCTCTGGCCGTGCTACTGTGAGCATTTCACAGGCTCAAAGGTGATAACTGATTCCCCCTTTCAGGGAGACATGGCATTTCTTTGGCCTGGTCAATTTCGTGTAAGTTTTCTAGGCCTGGACAATTTCATCAATGGATTATATCTATTCATTAATGTGTTTGTTCATTCTGCTTGTCCCAGCCCAAGGGACTGTGACCATTCATTTACGCACTCATTCTGCAGCTGAAGGGACTGTATCCATTCGTTATCATGCCCTGACCAAATGTTAACTACAAAAGACCCATGTAACTATATATACCCCTAGACAAAGAAACCAGGCAGAGATTTTTTTTTCCACTTGGGTTTTTCTCTCTTCCAGGAGCTCAGGTGATTTTTCTCTGTATTCTTTTCTGTAAAATAAATCCTGTCTTACCACTGATTTGTGGTCCATGGATTCATTCTGCGAATCATGGAGACCAAGGACCTACTGAAGAAGCAATTCCAGTATCACTAGGGCTAAAGTAGACCCAACTACAGGACACAGCCTTCTTACTACCCTCTATACATCTTTGTTCCCACCTACACAGGCCCGGAGTTTCTGACAATGGCACGGGAGCCAGAAGTTTACAGATTTTTTGTTTTGTTCTCTCTCCTAGTAGGGGGGTCTCACTCAGACCCCTTTAATGCCCAGTGCTCTCTCTCTTTCTCAGGGAGGAGCTGAGCCTCTGGGTGCTAGTGCCCCAGAAGAGCTGGTGGCTTCAGTCCTGGTCACCATGTTTTGTTTCTGTTTCGTCTCTTGCCCACAGATATGTTTTACTATGTTTGTTTATCAGTTTCTTTACTTTTCTTGTGGTTAGATTTTCGTTTTGTTCCTTATATTTGATAAGCTATTATACATTTAGATTATAAAGGACTATCAACATGCATATTTTCTGTACCATTTTTAAAAATAATTCAACTGCCAATTTTTTAAAAATAGCTTCTGATTAGGAAGGCATAAAATTCAGATATTTATATGTAAAGTATGTTCAACTTCACTCTATTATTTAAGATAAAAATAATGTTCTTCACTTTTTCAGATCTTGATTTGAAACTTCTATTGGGATTGTACTTCTGTTGGGAACTATAATTTCTGTGAATAGTTTTTAGGTAGTTTTGTTGTGCATTTATGTTAATACTAGTTTAGGAAAATTTATAGATTTCTGTGGCCGTTGTGTTGCTGTTTTATTATTGTTCTGTGACTCATGCTACACATAAAAATTACAAAATTTTACTTCTTGTTTTACTAATGGAAACTGACTTGAATTTAAAAATAGTTGTATTTTTTAATTATTTGATTTCGTTTTTTGGTTGTGTTGTTTTATCTATTTTCTCTGTTTGTGAGCCTATTTTTTTCTTATATTAAGTCTACTTTTAAAATATGATGTTTAATTTTACTTATATTTAGCTTTACTAGGTTAAATCATAATTTTCAAAACAATAAAATCAAGACTCTCATACAAATTAAAATAATATAACTGCCTTAATTTAATTAATTAATGAAGAAACCAATAAAATATTAATACTAGTTTAGAGAACATTTTGGAAATCATATGCATATATATATATATATATAATATCACATATATAATAAAGAAATGTTAGAATTTGATTGCTGGATTAAATACAAAACTGGTTAATGACTAGCAAGGATATCAACAGTAACAACTGGGTTTATCTTTTTCATGGAATAGTAATTACTTGTCTCTCTACTGGATAAAAATCTGTAAACTAAATCTATTCCTACAGATTAGTAAAATAGCCAAGATGATAATATATCATTTTCAACACTACACTAATACTAAATAATCCTTTTTCTTATGCAAGGTTCTCATAATTTTTTCATATCTTTCCACATTTTATCTTTTTATAATTTAATTACTGATAATTAATCTCTAGGCTATATGAGAATTTTCCCCCTATGTTTTTCCTTTCTAATGCTGTAGCAGGAATAGTTAACATATTTTTCAAGTGTTTTTAGTGAAATGATGATAATGATGCCAGAATTTCATCTGTCTCCTTGCTGGCTCCCCAAATATGATACCAGAGTTTCAGGTTCTTGGTCTGGGGGATTGGAAGAATTAATACGCAGACCATGGATCATGGATCAGTGGTAAGACACAATTTATTCACAGAAACAAGGAACACAAAAGCCAAAACTCCTGGCAGAGAGAACCCAGGTGGGGGAACAAGCTCTCTTGCTCCCTTTCCCAAGTCTGTCCCCAAGCTCTCTCCTCAGGGGTATAAATAGTGGCAGGGGACTATTTTGCCAGAACTCAATGGTTACATTTAGGGCCTGGGTCCTTCAAAGTGGCATTCAGCCTTCCATTCAGCAGAGGGGCCAGTAACTCTCAGGCCTTGGAAACTCACATGAAATTGATCAGGCCATGAAATTGACCAGCCCTAGAAAAGGTGGGTTCCCTCTTCAGCCAGAAGTGCACGGGGAAGAGACACCAAGGCACCCGGTGTCTTCCCCGCAGTTGTCTGGCCCCACCGGCTACTAAAGCCTCTTACTGCCCCCGTGCCTACCCTCCAGCCCACTGGCTCCTCTGATGGCTGTGATCGTGGCACCAACACCACCAGGGCTAAGGCCTCAGGTCATGACGCCACCTGTCCTGTATCAATAATATGATCATTTTTTTTTCTTCCATTTATGTATCAAACTTTATTCAACTGATAGTCTACTGATGAACTACCTTGGTATTCAGTAACTTCGCTCAAAACCTTCACAATGATTCTGTAAACCTCAAATTGTTCTAAGATAAAAGGCATATTGAGAAACTATTATCAATATAGACAATATAAATGGAATTAAGCAAAACATTATTGTACATTATAATAAATGTAAGTAACATTAATTCTGAGCAAATTTTATTGCTATGGAAGCACAATTTCAATACAAGTCCCTTAAATCAAATTTGCGCTAAATTATTACTGTTAATTTTCTTATATACATGTCTGGACTTTTCAACTGATGTTAAAACATATTTTTTCACATTATTTTCTAAAGTTAACCTTAATTTCATGAGCTTTCTCTTCCCCTGTGCTTATAATATATCAGAAATAACAGCAATTTTTCTCTATAAAAAGCCAGATAATAAATATTTTAAGGCAGGCAGGTTGCATGGTGTCTGTCGCAAATATTCAACTCTTTTGTTGTAGCTTAAAAACAGCCGTAGGTAATATGTGAACAAATGAGAATGATTTTATTCAAATAAAACCTTATTTGCAAATGATGTGGCAGGCCGAATTTGATCTGCAGGCCCTGGTTTGTTAGGCCCTGACATATTAAATGAATGTGTGTATAATTAGATCTTTGTATCTCTTTTAAAATAAAGTGTTTGAATCTTTTTTAAGTCTCACACTGATAAGTATATGACTTAAAATACATTATTTTGAATTGTAGAGTCTTTAATTTTTGAATACACATGGCACAAAGTGTGTTTACAGAGAAAAGTGTAAGTCTAGCTACCAGAGAAATCAAAACTGTTTTATCAGACCCTACTAAGAGACTGTTAACATTTTTTGACATGTCAAAAATACTTCAGGAACAAATCAAAGCATTTTTCATAACAGGAGACAATTTATTCTTTAAAATTTTTTTTAACTTCAATATACAAATATCCATTGTATACCATTAACAATTAGAGAATTAACATTAACATGACAACACAAAATATGAAATACATAGAAATAATTCTTCAGAAATATATAGTATTTCTACATGGAAAACTCCTAATTATTATTGAAAATATAAAAAGACACAAGCTACAATATTGCAAAATTGCTATTAATGATTTTTTAAATTTGTTTAGGTATTCCTTCTGTTATAACTTGAGTTATTGTCTTTCTAGGGATATCAGTATACCACATAACAAATTCAGTTTGCTCTGGGAGTTCAGGATTGTAGCAAATAGCTGGCCCACTTCGGGGGCACATATATCTGATATTGGGTGTCACTATATATGCAAGTACCTTCAGACGTTCCAATATGTTCGTAATAAGAGTAAACCAATAATACAATTTTGACAGTTTGTCTATCTTGGGATACATTTGTCTACCCCTTGGATACATTTTTTTCACAACTTTCATCACATCTTACACCTAAGATTAAAGAAGAAAGGTGAAAAAGTCCAAGGCAAAGTATCAGTAATCAGTTCTATGCTGCTGCTGCTCATCCTCAAACTTCTGGTTTGGTTGGTATGTGACAGGGACAGGGTTGTAGTCTGTTTGTTCAGGGTGAGACGGGGGGTGGGTGTCATTGGACTGTCCACTCCTCCTTGCTGGTTTCAATGGGCTCGGGCTCCAATCTTTAATCCACACCTGGTTACCTGGCAAGTGGGGATGGACTGGGGGTGATAAACTTTTAAAAGTTGGTCAAACTGGTTTTTAAAAAACTTTAATGAAATAATAATGTCTGATGATGTTGATCAATTTTTAGAAATGATTTATATATTTCATTTCTTTAATTTAACAGAAAAAGTAAAGTGAACCTGTAAAAGTATTTTTAAGACACCTATTTAAGGTATTTGAAAGATACTCCATACTTTTCTAGTTTCTTTTTGTTGTTGTTGTTGAGACAGTCTCACTCAGTTGCCACAGGCTAGAATACCGTGGCATCAGCCTAGCCCACAGCAACCTCACACTCCTGGGTTAAAGAACTCCTTTGGCCTCAGCCTCCTGAGTAGCTTGGACTACCAGTGCCCACTACAACACCCAGCTAATATTTCTATTTTTTGTAAATACAGGTCTTGCTCTTGCTAATGCTGGTCTCAAACTTCTGAGCTCAAGAAATACTTCCCCCTAGAGTGCCAGGATTATAGGCTTCAGCCACCATGCTGTCAATAATTTTCCAGTTTTTACATCTAGGTTTTGGTGTGGTCAGAGCTAAAGATATCAGTATCTAGTGACTATTTTTGTTTCCTTAGAAACTGAAAAAAAAATGATTTAATTTTCATATGCAACCATAAAATTCTTCACAATCTTTCCAGTTATGAAAAATTACCCATAAATTTTATTAATATGTATGTGAACAGCTCTGGGTTCAAGCACATCTATAGTAAAAAAACCCTGCACTCACTTTTCTACTGTCTGTCTCAGCACTGCAATGCCAAGAACTTTTGTGTAAAATGTAGTATATGCTCCCAAGTTTATTGAATATGTGCACTAATAATTTTTCAAAATATAATTATGGAACATTTTGGTATTATTTTAGAAATATCTTAATTTAGCAAATATTAATACATTTCTATTAGGAATATTTATATTTCAAAATTAAAGACACTCTAAAAATAGTATCATAGCACAAGCCCATTAATACAAAAAAATTAAAAATTAGTCTGTGGTTGTAGCTACTCAGGAGGCTGAGTCAGAAGAATCCCTGGAGTCTAGGAGTTCAAAGTTGCTGTTAGCTGTGATTGCACCACTACACTCTACCCTGGATAACAGAGAAGATCCTGTCTGTAAAATAAAGAGTATTAATAATATCATGAATTCACAAATGTCATTGTTTAACTTCTACTGAGCACTTTAGACTGAAGTGGTCTTTTAAGAAATGCCTTGGGTTTGGGTGGTGCCTGTGGCTAAGTGAGTAGGGCACCGGCCCCATATACTCAGTGGCAGGTTCAAACCTGGCCCCCGACACACTGCAACAAAAAACAGCTGGGCGTTGTGGCAGGCCCCTATAGTCCCAGCTACTTGTGAGGCTGAAGCAAGACAATCACCTAAACCCAGGAGTTGGAAGTTGCTGTGAGCTGTGACCCCAGGCATTCTACTGAGGGCAATAAAGGGCGACTATGTCTCTTAAAAAAAAAAAGAAAGAAAGAAAGAAATATCTTGGAGATTCTGAGGCTTTGATATTTGCTGTCTCTGATGCTTCATGATTTTGTGCAAGTTGAAGTATTTTCCCCAGGTTTTAAAAGTATAATGTAAAATCAATTGGAGGCAGAAATTTATAACCACTTCATAAAAATTATGAAAAATAAGAATTTTCACTCGAATTATTACCAAGTACTCTGGAGATTAAGGGAAGAAAATAGTGTGGGCAGAATAATGAAATAAGAATCATAGGTATTGAATTCTATACCACTCAACTGGGACTTTAAACAAGTTGTCAGACCTAATTTATAAAATATGTTTATAGTCCACAGTGACAATCTCAGGTTCCTTCTAAGCCTGATATTACCAAATAAGGTTTACTGTACCTTAAACAAACAAACAAACAACAACAACAAAAAAGAAATAAAAGGAATACCTTTATATATGTCAAAACCATAGTAACATTAATTTTTTATAGTATTCTACCTTACATTTGATTCCATGGACTCTGAAACAAAAATATCTTTTGAACAGTTTTAAATAGTCTTTGAAGACAATTCAAGAATTGTTTTCAAAATATGAACAGATAAACTCACATATAAAAAATACAATGTGCTATTTAAGAGCAAGTGAAGGCTGGACCTAGAATTTGGATTCCTCATTCTATAATTTACACTTTCAATATGTGTGAAACAAAGTTTACACTTAGTACCTTTTAGTTACTCTGTGCCTTTTGAATGAGGATTTTGCTATCCTAATTACACTTGGTTTATTAGGAATATAATACATTTTTTACTAGTGAAGTGAAGAAGTCTCTCATTTTTCCTAACGATATGTTCTAGAAGGTTAAATACAGAGTGATCTCTCTATAGTCTCCCATGGTTTGTAAAGGCTATGGGAACTCCTTTGATTTCTTTTATTTTTTCTTTTTTTCTAAAAGATAATCTAGATGACTCTTAGGATCATAGGAGAAACAAAGACCCTAATTGTCCTTGCAACAGAGGTGCACATAGCCACAAGACTTCACTGAAAATAATATCCTGCTTTGTTGCTGGGACCTCCCTCAAATTCTCCAAGCTCTGTCATATGATCACCAGAACACTGACTGACTTAGACATGCCATTCGGCTCTTGATTTAGGCTAATTGCTTGCCATCTAAAGAGGGCACAGATAGACAGCTGAGTACGGGGGGTGGGGGTCCCAACCACACAATAAACAGAATGTGTCCTTAGTTTGGGGAACAGAGGAGCTTATTAAAAGGCGAAAACTAGTGGTGAATAGGAAGCTTAGGAAAATACACAGCCATGATTCCCCTCTCTAGTGTTTACTGCAGCTTCCATTGTATCCTGTTTTCTGCATAACCAAGTGACCTCTAAACCCTGTAAATAGCACATAGAACTTCTCCCTCTCTTCTCTGGGTGGATGACTATTATCCTTTCATCTTGAAAGGTCACGGGGTATTAGCTGCAGAAGTACACCACTTCGCATTGAGAGTCTGCTCTGTTTGAAGTGACTTGTCTGTTTGCTTTATCAATGGTGGCCTGTCCCCAAACAAATGGAAAATTAGTTAATCATCTTTTCATCTCTAAACTATAGATTTTTTGACCTGAAAAGAAGCTAAACATACAATAGGATTTAATGTTACAAAATGTATATTTCTGGGATTCAGTAACAATTAAGATTAGTAGAACATTATACTAAAAAAATGATGACATATAGTCTCTTACTATCTAATGATAGACAAGACGAGAAAGTCTTAATAGCTAAAAAAGTTAATGTTTAGAAGGAAATAATGTGTGTCTGGTTTTGTGTGTTTAAGATTCTGAGTGTATGTTCTTTAAGCATAGTCTTTGCAGACTTTGAAATACAATGCCGTGTTTAAAAGAGAAGTGGAAACAATACAAGAATATCTTGTATTTGTTTATAATAAGGAGAATATCTTCTAACTTCATATTTTAAACCTTAAACTTCCCAATATTGGGAAAGGATGGGACCCACTGGTTCTCAGTGTAGAAAAATGAACTGAGGAAGGATATGACAGACGTTTGAACTGAAGAAAGTTGTGGATAGTTGAATATAGATGAGCCTGTTTAATAAATTTCAGATCCGTAATACTATGGTATAATCACTGGGTCAACAATGTTAAGGAAGACAAAATTAATAAATATAATTGTTTGTTATTAAGCTCATCTGTAATACTTTTAGGAACTATGATTCCTAAAGATTTATTAGAGAATAAAACATAGAAGGCTTGTGAGAATTTCAAATATTAATGGTTGATTGGTTTCCACTGACTGATAAGTGAACCAGGGAATTCTTCATCAATGCTGTCAAGGCTTGATAGTAGTAGAGTCAGAATTATACTGAAAAACATTGTTTCCAAAGATAAACAGTTAACTAGGTAATCTGATGCAAATGAAAACAAGATGTGATCAACAATAATTTCCATACACATAACACATAAACATGGACTTTTGTGATTCTAACTGCTATTTACAGAGTTTGCAGCTGTTTGCAATGAAGTGAAACATTTCTGATTTATTGACTATGAGCGAAGAGGTGTAAGTTCTGCAAGTGTAATTTTATTACAACTATAAATATAATACGCCCATTGAACTTCATCTTAAGAATTGAAAGTGTTCATGTTATCAGTCTCTACAAGTAAACAATGTTAATTCTGATCTGACAAATGAAAATATGAATTTCCAAGGGAAAAAACAACTCCTTTCCAACTCCTTCCCCAATACGTATTCTTTTCATAGTAATTTTACATTAGCTCACAATAAGATACAAGCATACCACTGAGCTATTGTAGGTTCAGGTTCAGACCCTCACTATAAAGTAAATATTGCAAGAAAATATTTTGCTTCCCAGGGCATGTATAATAATATTTATGGTTTATATTGCCTTTTGTGTGCAATAACATTGTGTCTAAAAAACGTGAATACCTAATTTAAAAATATTTTGTTGCTAAAAAATGCTAGGATCAATTGAAAGAGTCATACATAATCTTTTTGCTGATGGAGGGACTTATCTCAGGGTTGATCACTGTTGTCTGACTAGAGTGGTGGTTGCTGATCTGTGGATTGGCTGTGGTAATTTCTTAAAACAAAACAGTGAAGTTTGCCTCCCTGATGGACTCTTGCATTGTGAAAGATTTTTTTTTTTATAACATGATGTTGTTTGAATGCATTTTATATACAGTAAAGCTTCTTTCAAAATTGAAATCAATTCTCTCAAACCCTACTGCTGGCTTAAGAATTAAGTTTGTAATGTTGCAAATGTTTTATTTTCAACAATGTACATAGTATACTTACTAGAAGTAGATTCCATTTCAAGAAATCACTTTCTTTGCTCAACCATCAGAAATAGCTCCACATCTGTCAGTTTGATCATGAGATTGCAGCAAGTTAGTCACACCCTCAAGCTCTACTTCTAATCCTAGTACTCTTGCTTTTTCCACAATTACACTGAAGTCTTTAACCCCAAAATTAATCCATCAGAGTTGAAATCAATTTATTCTAAAGTCCTGGTAATATTGATATTTTTACCTCCTCCCATGAAACACAAATGTTTGGCACCTAGAATGATGAATACTTTCCATAAGATTTTCAATTGACTTAATTCAGACACATTGGAGGAATCACTATCAATGGTCAGCTATAGTCATATGGAATTTACTTCTTAAATAATAAGACTCAAAAGCAAAAATTGCTCCTTGGTCCATGGAGTACAGAGCAGATGTTGTACTAGCAGACACGGAAAAACAATCTCCTAGTACATTTCCAAGTGGGCTCTAGGGGGACTAAGTGCATTTAGGTGCATTGTCAATGACCAGGAATACTTCAAAAGAACTTTTTCCTGAGCAATAATTCTCAACAGTGGGCTTAAAATATTTAGTAAACTAAGCTATTGCCAAGGCTTTTTGTTCCATTCATAGAGCAAAGGCAGAGCCAGTTTAGCAAAATTCTTAACTGGCGCTAGATATTTTAGAATGACAAATGAACATTGACTTCAATTTAATGTCACCATCTGCTGTCATCCCTAGCAAAAGAGTCAACCTGCCCATTGACTCTTTCAAGATTAGCATTGACTTCTACTTTGTAGCCATAAAGTAGCCTTCTACATGGAAAATCTGTTGTTTAGTGTAGCCATCTTCACTAATTATCTACCAAGATCTGGTGGATAACTTGCTGCAGCTTCTCAGCAGCATTGCTGATTCACTTTGCGTTTCATGTTATGTAAACTGGCTTCTTTTCTTAAACTGTACGGACCAATGTCTGCTGGCTTCACGCATTTTTTTCCCCTTTAAGCTTTTCCACCTCTCTCAGCTTTTATAGAATTGAAGAGCGTTCTGCTGCCCTATTCTGGATTAGGGTTTGATTTATAGGAATGCTGGGTGGTCATCAGTCCAGATGACTAAATCTTTCTTTGTATCAGCAATAGCCTATTTTGCTTTCGTGTCATTCCTGTGTTCACTGGTGCAGCCTTTTGAATACCCTTCAAGAATTTTTCCTTTGCTTTCACAACTGGGCTAACTGTCAAACAGGCTTAGGTTTCAGGCTATTTTGGCTTTTGATAGTCCTTCTTTACTAAGTTTAATCATTTCTAGCTTTGACTTTATTAAGTTTGCTATTTTATAGGAACATAGTTCATGTCTCCCCAAACAAGAACAATAGTAACATCAAAGACTACTGATCACAGGTGGCCATAAAAGAAATAATGCTAATAAAACCTGAACTATTGTGTGTCAGAGAAACGAGCCTCAATACACTGTGAGTTTACTTCCTAGTGGCCTGGTGATGTGGGAAACTGATGGAAAAATATTAGTAAAAGTTACAGGATATTAATAGAGAAATACTAGACAAAGACAAAGAGATATTTTAGAGAGCAGTGGGAATTTGGGATAACCTTCTTCTTTTTTTTTTTTTTTTTTTGCAGTTTCTGGCCGGGTCTGGGTTTAAACCCACCACCTCCAGCATATGGGGCCAGCGCCCTACTCCTTTGAGCCACAGGCGCTGCGCATGCCATACCCTTCTTCATGAGACTTCCAGTATGCCACCTAGAGCAGGCATCCTCAAACTTTTTAAACAGGGGGACAATTCGCTGTCCCTCACATGATTGGAGGGCCGGACTATAGTTTAAAAAAAAAAAACAAAAAAAAAAAACTATGAACAAATTCCTATGCACACTGCACATATTTTATTTTGAAGTAAAAAAACAAAACAGGAACAAATACAATCACACCACCTCATGTGGCCCGCGGGCTACAGTTTGAGGACCCCTGGCCTAGAGTATCAGGCTAGCTCTGTATTTATTTCATGCATCAGGGTTATAATCATAAATCTCATGAAGGCAAGGCAAACAATCTCATCACAGTTCTTGCTGTGGTTGCATTTCTACTAACTAGACTAATTACATTAATTGCATGGATTTACTTGCTACTTTTTACCATTTTAAGGTATATGGTCTTAATATAAACAGAGTCTTGATAAGGTAGCCAATTAGAGGCTGACTGAAGGACCAAAGTGTAGCTGACCCTCATAGTGACACATCACAGATGTGATGTTTTAATCCTCTAACAGCCCTGTGTCCAAATAGATAGACTCCTCTGGCCCAATTAAGGTGACAGAAGAAAAGAGATCTTTCTTCTCCTTATCTGGTCTGGAGCAAGTCTTCCTGTGTTGGACAAAGTTTAAAGAATGCACTCTCCTGAAGCAACGGCCCTGCCCTGCCAGAAAATGGCCTCAAGGCCTCCAGCCAGCTGGGAATGGCAGCTGTGAGGGGCAACGGGATATATAACACGCCAAGCTTCAGAATCTGAAAGTGACAGAGTCTCTCGCTTTATGCTCAAAACCAGGAAATGGTGTCTGAATCAGTTCTCTATTACCGTCTCCCTTTGTCCAGAATCTGTTCCCTTTTCCTAATAATACTTTCAATCTACTAATAATTAATAATTGAATATTGGTTTCAAACTTATAAAATCATTATCACTAGTAATGCAAACACATTAAGAGTTGGCTCTTCCCACATGCACTCTTCAATGGTGTGAATTACCAAATTGTGACAAACATCAACACACACTGTTGGGAAAATGTAATGATAGACTTGCTTGATGTAGGGCTGCCACAAATGTTCAAGTTTTAAAAATGCAGTATCCACAGAGTGCAATAAAACTGAGTATTCTTGTACTTTATGTTTTGATACTATTGTAAATGGGATTATTTTCTTGATTTCTTCTCTGAATAGTTCATTGCAAATATATAGAAATTCTACTGATTTTTCTATGTTGAGTTTATGTACTGAAATTTTATTGAATTTTTTTATTCCAGCAGTTTTGGAAGGTTTTAATGACGATTTTAATCTCTTTACTGCAGTGGTTCTCAACCTTCCTAAGGCCGCAATGTATTTTTATTGTTAAAAAGGGGCCGGAAGCCATAGGTTGAGAACCACTGCTTTACTGATTATAGACCTGTTTAGATTTTCTTTTTCTTCATGATTTGGTTTCTTAAAGTTGTTGGTATTTAGGTTTTATCCAATTATTGTACATTATCCAATTGATGGTGTATAATCTTTCTATAGTTCTTAGAAGTCTCAGTTGTAATATCTCTTCTTTCATTTTTGATTCTATTTATGTCTTTTTTTTAGTTTAGCTGAAGGTTTTTAAATTTTGCTGGTTTTTTTCCTAAAAATCAACTCTTAGTTCTGTTAAGTTTTTTCTGTTGATTATCTATTCTCTATTTCATTTATTTATGTTTTTAAAAAATTTTTGCTTTAATTTTTACTTTTTCCTTTCTTTTACTAGCTTTGATCTTCTTTCTAGTTCTATGAGGTATAAATTCCAACTGTTTATATTAAATTTCTTTCTGTGTTCAATTCAGTCACTTATCACTATAACTTCCCCTTTAATACTGTTTTTGTTATATGCCATAAATTTGTCTTGTTATGATTTTGTTTTCATTTATCCCAAGATATTTTCTATTTTCCTTTTCTTAATTCTTTGACTTATTTATAGTTTATTTAGACTTATTTGTAAATTTTCCATTCTTCCTCCTGACATTTATTTCTAGTTTCATTCTATTGTGATCAGATCAGATAGGACACTTAGTATGATTTCAATCTTTTTAAGTTTGTTAATACTTATTTGTGTCCTAACGTGATTGATTGATCATTGAAAGTATTCTGCCTGCACCTGAGAAGAATGGATGATCTGCTGCTGTTAGATCAGGAGTTATGCATATCTGGGATAGATCCATTTGCTCTGTAGAGTTGTTTGAGTTCTCTGTTTTCTTAGCAATCTTCTGTCTTGTTATTCTATCCTTTATTGAAAGGTGGCACTGAACTCTCCTACTGTGATTGTTTGACTATCAATTTCTCTCTTCAGTTGTGTTAGTATTTTCTTCAAGTATTTGGGAGCTCTGATGATGCATTCATATGCAATAAAACAGCTCTATCTTCCTGTGGATTGACCCTTTTAGCAATAAAAAATGTCCGTCTTAGTCTCTTATGGAAGTTCCTTAACTGAGTCTATTTTCATTAATCAAATACAGTTACTCTGCTATTGTTTATTTACACTTTCTATAGAATGTCTTTTTCTGTCCTTTTATTTCCAACATATGTGAGTCTTTAAATATAAAGTGAATGTCTTTTAGATATCATATAGTTGGGTTTGATTATTTTATCCATTCAGTTCGCTTTATGTTTTTTATAAACAAGTGAAATCTGTTTACATTAAAGTAATTACCGATATGTAGGATTTTGCTTTTTCTATTTTGTGGTTTTTATCTGCCTTCTTGTATCTTTTTTTAAATAACTCTTTCCCTTTTTTGCTTTCTTCCCTTGAGTATCTGTGAATTTTTTTATTGATATGTTTTCATTGCTTTCTGATTTTCTCTTTGTATGTCTTCTATATTATTTTTCTTTTTGGTTACCATAGGACATACATAAACATCTTATATTTATAGTGATCTATTTTAACCTAATAGCAGCTTAATTCCAATTGTATACAAAAATTATACTGTTGTATTTCTCCCTCTTCTACTTTATATTAATGATGTCACAAATTGCATCTGTCTATATTGTATATACATTAACATATTTGTACAATTATAGTTTTAAAAATATTTTTACCTTTTTACTTCTATACCAGAATTAAAAATGATTTACACACAACTTTTTATTACAATATTGCAATATTCTGTGTTTTATTTATGTATTTACTTTCACCATTGGCCTTTGTCCTTTCATGCTGCTGCCTAGTGTAGGATATGTTTATTTCTAAATATTATCCTACATTCTCTTTAGTATTTGCTGTAAGGCAGGTCCAGTGGTGAAGAATTTGCTCAGCTTTTGTTTTCTTGGAAAGTCTATATTTCTCCCTTGCCACTGAAGGATGTTATTGCCAAATATAATATGGTTTATTGACAGTTTCTTTTTCTTTTAACACATTGAACATTATCATTCTACTCTATCTGTTCTGCAAGATTTCAAATGAGAAATCAACTAACTGTTTTATGGGTGCTCCTGTATTATGACAAGTCACTTTTCTTTTACTGCTTTCAAATTTCTTTTTCTGTCTTAGATTTTTGACAATTTAATTATAATGTGTTTCTGTGTGCATTTTTCTGTTTAAGTTCATTGAGTTTCTTGAATCTATTACCTTTTTCATGTTTGAGAAGTATGTAGCTATTGTTTCTTTAAACAAACTCTCTACTCGTTTCCCTTACTTTATTCTTCTGCACAATTTCATACTATATATACTGCTCTGCTTCATGGTGTCACATAAAACCCTTAGGCTTTCTCAGTCTTTTTCATCATTTTTTTTCTCTTTTTTCTCTTCTGAAGCATAATTTCAAGAGACTTGTCTTTGAGTTCATTGATTCTTCCCCAGCTTGTTCAAATATCCTGCTGAACACCTCTAGTGAATTTTTCAATCTAGTTATTATATTCTTCAGCTCCAAAATTGGGGGGATTTTTAAGATATATTCTCTGTCTGTTGGTATTCTCATTGTTTTCATAAGGCCACCGAACATCTTTATAACAGTTATTTTGAATTCTTTGTCAGGTGATTTTTATACAGCCATTTCTTTAGGGCCATTTTCAGGAAACTTGTTTTGTTCCCTTGATAGGGCCATGTTTCTCTGGTTCTTCAAGGTGTTTGTAACTTTGTGTTAGAAATTGTGCATTTACAAAAAAAGAAGGAGGAGGAGGAAGAAGAGGAGAAGAAGAAGGCAAAGAAGAAGAAAGAAAGAAACGTCATCCAATCTTTATTTAAGGACTGGCTTTGTGCAAGGAAATATCTTTAGCAGTCAATTCAGCTAGATATTATGTATGCCTCTGAATTCTTTTCTATTGATGCAACTTCTCTGAACTTGTGCTCATAAATTTCCAATTAGAGGAATTTACTAGTTTATTTTTTCAGAAGTGCTTTTTAAGGTACTGTTCCTCAGTTATTCAGGTTTTCAAAAGTTGCCATACTATGCATATGTCTCTTTTGTTTTCAGCATTCCTCCTGTCTTCTGGAATCTGCCTGTATTATCTATACTCTGAGTGAGCCAAGGTAAAAATAAATCTCCTGGGGAGACCCTTGAAAAGTTGGAACACTAAAGAATATTCTGCTTTTCTCTTTTCCCTACAAAGGGAGCTTTTATGCAGCTGCATGGGCCTCTGACTATTATATTGCAAGTCCTCTTGAGTATCAAGCCATGCATCTGTCTTTTATTCTCAGTAGTCTGCAGGCATCAAGAATAAGTCAGGTTCTGTCAGCACTCTGAGACAGATAACCAAGCGCTGTGTAGTCCCTTCAAAAAAGCCAAGACTTGGACATATGCTCCACAATGAAAAGTTGGAGTAGGAGGTTTTCCCTCACTTACTTGGTGCTGAGCTGGTGAGATCGACTGTGATGAGTGTGAGCCAGTCTGACTCATTCTTGTGCTTTCATCACCCCCATCTTACGCTGTTTCTAATGAGTAATTAGACTCAAGCAATATAGGAACCTGTTCCTTAGACAGGTTCTTAAAATTAAAGTATTGGATATACCATCCAGTCATTTTGTTCTCCTTCCCAGGGAGAAGCTGGAAAGAGAGCGTCTTCTCTGTATCAAGCTTCTCTCAGCTGGGGGAAGGGTCCAGGGTCAGTGGGTACACACAGCTAAACTCAATTGCTGTCCTTATTCTCAGTGACTTCTCACTTGGTATCTGTACCTTGATAGCACTTAGATTCAGGCAATGCAAACACCAGCCTCTCAGCCAGGTCCTTCCAAACAAAAGTCAGAACATTGGATGCATAGTCCTGCCTTCTCTTTGCTCCCCAGGAAAAAGCGAAGAGTTCAGCATCCCTTTAATCACATCACACTGTACCTGGGGGATGATGGTGTCAAGAATTTTCCTACTAGCTTCAATGTAGGTGATTTCACTGTCATGAGATACATAAAAGCCTCTTAACTATTTGTGAAGTTCTCACAAACAAAAATATTGGTTTGTGTGTTATCGTTGAGTTGGTCTTTATCTTGGGAAAAGGAGGGCTTGTGACTTCTTATTCTACCATATTCCAGATTTATTTTTAAGTGGTGACTTTTATCATTTATTTTTAAAATTAATATTTTAAATAGCAGTGCAAACACTCGTAGCAGCCCGTATAGCCTATGGCTACGAGGAGTAAGAGTTATAAGAAATACCTGTATAGCTCAATAATAAAACACCTTGGGCAGCATCTGTGGCTCAAAGGGGTCGGGCGCTGGTCCCATATGCCAGAGTTGGCGGGTTCAAACCCAGCTCCAGACAAAAATAAAAAGAACTTAAAAAAAAAAGACATTAAAAAAAAATAATAATAATGAAACACCTTGGTGAAAAGGGCATGGAGAGGGATTTAGCTCTCCTAACAAGCATGAGAGCTCGTGAGATGAGAGCAGTGGTGAATTGGCAGTCTCTACACCTGGGGTGTTGAGAGGTACGAGATCAGCCTCATATTAGGTTGGAGGAGAAGGCAGTCGGGAGCATGCGCATTTATCACAGACCCACTTACTCTGACTCTGTCTCCTCTCCTGCCTACAGAACACCAGCATGGCGTATCTGTGCTGAAGATCCCTAAGCTCTGCTAAAGACTAAGATCTATCTTTCTAAGAAGACTGCTTTACTCTAAGACTCTCTCTCTCTCTCTTTCCAGCTAAAGTAGACAGTCCTCAGGTGCCTAAGAGAAACTGTACGTGAGCAAGGTAACTTAGCAGTCTGTGTCCGGAACCTAGTTAAGCCGGGCCAACACCTGGCCAGTCCTGAGCCCTGACAACTGGTGTCAGAAGTGAGATGTGACAAACACTGTGTCTTAAATAAAATAGTCGAGTTTTTAGTAATGAATCACAATTGGAAAGCATTGCATTCTATTTTATAATAATGACATACTCAATGCCATTACCTCAAATGATTGCATATCGATTGTAAGACACTCTCTAGTATTATTCTCTTAAGTTTGAAAAATGCTAAAATGGTAGCCTACAGGAAACTTACTTGTTATATGATAAGTTTATTGGTGATTAATATGAAACAAAACTAAACATCCAGGGTGATTTATTTGTAAATGAATCCAGGGACGGAAATAAGGCAATAAATTCTCTAATTGTGTTTATAACTGGAGTCCTGAATGATATGGGAAATAGAGTAACACAATTTCTAGTTCTATGAAAATATATAGTTCAAAAACCATGTTTCCATTAAAATTTTTTCTCCAACAGCTTCTGAAATGTTTTCATTAAAAGTAAATGCAGTTTAGGTCAATCATAAAACAATTATATTCTACAATCAATATCATGCATAATTTAAATTAGAAAGTAAAACTTGGTAGTTTATGAGATCTGAGTTGGCTCACTAATTAAAATCTTCTAAACACACACCTAAGATACAGAAAATGACAGTGTAGAAAATGTAAAAACCTATATGGCAAGGCATTTAAAGGGGAAGGCAGGGAAATTACAGTAGTCCTAAAGAAATAATATTTAGCCAGAAGAAAGAAGAAAAGTGAGAAAGTGGCTTAAAATGTGGGAAAGACTCATGATGTAGATGGAAAACAAAAGACAAATGGAAGGAAACAGGTGGTACATATGTAATGATAAAAATTAAATAAAATAGAAGAATGAAATTTTAGCATTTGTAACAACGGTAATTGGAGATGTTTCACCAAGTTAAAAATAAATAAATTTAAGTGAATACTGATTTAGTGGTTCCATATGTTAATGATTTCTTAAAGTGCACACGTGTGTGTGCGTGTGTGTTCTGTGAAAAGTCCACAATTCAAGGCCAAATTGCCCTGCTGACTACTGAGTACAAATCCCTTAGATTGCCATATTCTATCCATGGAAAAAAGGTCTGGCCCTCAGGGTACAACATTGTGTTTTTTGTTGGTGGTGGTGTTGTTTCTTCAGCATGTAAATCCTGCTACTTTTTGCAAAGGAAATGTTTTATGGCTTCATTTATGTAAGAGAAAAAAATTAAACATTGTCTTGTTTTCAGTGCAAAGATTTGTTTCTCTATTTGAAGCTTTCAAAGTTTTTTACTCATTTAGGGATATTCTATTTGAACTTTCTAAGTAGTCTTTTAGGATGTTTAAGACTGTGCTTGGGGAGGAGAGAGAAAGGAGAGAGGAGGAAAGGAAAACTCCATTCATTAGTTTAATAATTTAAAGAAAATCTTTTGAAGATTTGTTTCTAAAAATTCAGTTCCCAATATAGTCCATAAAGCTCTCCTTTTTTTTTTTTTTTTTTTTTCTTTATTTTTCAGTTTCAGTAAGAGAATAAACAGACAAACCTGACTTCTCAACTCGTTAGTTATCCCCTGAGGTTTGGGTAAAACATAGTGAAGGTAACACTAAGAACTAACAACTAACTTCAAACACGTTTGCTCTCAGGATTGTTGCAGAGTTTATTTTCGTGGAGCTTCTTAAGTAGTATTATATCCCCTGGGTGGCAAAGTGCCAAATTTAAAATGACCATTGTAGATAATAATCAAAACGAAGTACTGTGTGTGTAGGTCTATTTGTGTTTGTTTATTCATTAAATAACTGAAATGACAAATAACAACCAACATTGAATAGTTAGAGCTTTAGTAATATAGAATCTATAATATAGAATCTAAAATACAGTTTAGAGCTCTGTGATACTTGATGAACATGAAATACCCATTAGACCCCCAACCTCAAAAGAAAATTTCCAACCTTTGCATTATCATAGAGCATAGTATCTTCTGAGAAAAATAATATACATTTTTAAACACATTATTATTTTCCTAAAACCCAAATACTAAGACCAAACAAGAACTGTGGAAAAAAGAAGAAAACTCTAATCTCATTTATGAACCTCAATTTTATAAAATTCTAGATGCTATAAATCAAAGTCAGCGTCATGTCAGAGAATAATGCACCAGGTACAAATGCTTCCCTATCTGTTGATAAGGGTGTTGCACATTACTTTTCAGTGGCAAAAAGTTATAAGACAGTAGTTCAGTTGTCATTCTTGGCTGCTGAAACCACAATAATTTCGATTCAAATGGCAAGTCATCAAAGGAATGGAGTCTGCCATCTTTCCGAATGTGTGCCAGTCTTGGCAAGGATATACAATGGGTAGAAAATAAAACAGATGGGGTTCTAGTAAAAATGTTTTATTTATAGTTGCAAAAAACAACAGGTCATAAGAAACACAGATCCTTGCTTGTTTGAATTTACAGTTATTCAAAACTACTTCTCATGTATTCTTTGTTTCCTCTTTAAAGTCAACTAACAAACCAGTGACTAACAGTAAATCAGGATACTTCCAAACTGCCGTCCATGATCATGCTTGTGTCACCGCGGTGCAGTTTCATCTGGGATTTTGTACCACCTTGCTTTCCCCTTTAACCACCAAGCATTAAGCAACCCTTATTCCATTAGTGATGCTTAACTAGGACCATCTAAGAGAAGAATAAGACAATGTGATTCAGACAGGGATGCATTTTGAACTTGGGGAAATAATCAATGTCTTAAAAATAACAAATAAAATAAAAATCATATGATTTAGAAAGAAACACTCATGATAAAATGTACTTAAAGATCAAAAGTGAATCAAGTGAATCAACGAAAGAAACAGACATAATGCAATAGGTCATCAACTTGCTGCATAAAAGAGCAATACAGTAAAGTTAGTAGCTTTTTGTATATTTCTGGTGAATAGAGTTACCATGTAAGATACAGTTACATATGAATTTAAGATAACCAATGTAAAATTTTTGGTATAGATATAATCCAATACTGAATGGTACAGATTTGTAGTAAAAAATATAGATTATTTTAAATATGACAGTCTTATTAACAAAAATTGTCATGAATACTTATGAATATATAAACATATTTATATGCCTACATATTTACATAAATATAAATATTTCTGAACTATGCCCACCATACAGCTTAAGAAATAGGACATTAGTAAATTTTTCAAATTTCATTCTTTGTCTCTTATAATTTAACTTCATCCCCCTACCTCTACATGACAGATATACTGAAATAATTATTACATGCTTTTTAAATAAAATATTAAAATATTAAATATATTTCTATGTAATGTATTATTCCCTTTTACTTGTTTTTGAAAATATAATAATGAAGGTTTCAGATTGGCTTTATTCTTGTTTTATCTTTGGCAGAATTGTTCCTGCATTTTGAAGTATGCACCTGGAATTCATTATTCAATGCAATATAACATATAATTTGAATGTCCCCCAAATTAATAATGCATAGTACACCTTATAAGAATATACAATTTATAATTTCTTTATAATGTATCTTTCCTAAATTTTATATACTACATATTTATGACATAATACTTTACATATTATATACTCAAAGCAAATATATAAAATTCACATAAATATATCCATTACATATACATATACAATGCACCTACATATAAATAAATATATAAATACATATGAATAACTATAATGTTATATATCATAGCCTCACCTTATTTGCAAGCCATACTTTCCCAGAACCCCTGGAGATACAGATAGTACTGGACCTTATATATTAATATAATATTTCCCCTAAGCATACATACCTATAATAAAGTTTAATTTATAGTGGGCAAAAGAGAGTAACAACAATAAATAATAATATAATAACACAATTATAACATATGCTAAATAACAGTTATGAGAATGTGGTCTCCTTTTCCTCCTCTCTCATTATTTTTTTCTTCTCAAAATCTATTTTGCTGTATTCATCCTCTGCTTGAAACGAGATGAGATGATGCAAAGCCTTTGTGATGAGATGAAGTGAGATGAATAAGGTGGGAATTGTAGTGTTAGGCTACTGTTGTCTCTCTTAAAACACTCCATGAAGAACCATCAAACTGTGACAATGTCTATGACTAATTGCAGGTATTAAATAGCTGAACACAGGATGGAGCAGGAGGGTGTGATGTTCCCTCAGGCTAATCAGAATGGTGAACAATCGTGTTTATTTCTGAGATTTCCTATTTAATATTTTCAGACTGCAGTTGACTATGGTGGTAATGGAAACTGCAGAAAGTAAAAACTTGGGGAAGGGGATGTGTATGCACGTGTGTATACTGACAATTTCAAGATAGACTTGGAAATCAGTTCATTAAGGATGCACATGTTTAGTTTTATTGGATTATGTTTTAGTCTGTTCAAGCTGCAATAATGCAAAAACACAAACTAAATAGCTTAAAATAAGATACATTTATTTTTCACAGTTATAGGAGGTTTCTAGATGGCTGGGAAGTCTAAGATCAAGGTGCAGGCAAATATGATGCCTGGTTAAGGGCCCACTTTCACTCTCATAGACAGTACATTCCAGTGGTGTCCTCACTTGGTGAGAAGATGCACTGGGTCTCTTTGTGGCTTTTTTTTTTTTTCTTTTTTTTAATGCTGTAGAACCACAAAAAAACCCCAGAATAGCCAAAGCCATCATGAGCAAACTGAGCAAAGATGAAAGTATTCCACTACCTGAAGTTGTACTAATCTATAAAGCTATGGTAACTTAACATGTGTCAGGAAAAAAATTAACACATTGACCAATGATACAAAATAAAGAGCCCACAAATGAATCTATTCATGGAAGGTCATCTCATTTTTGAAAGAGTTTCTAAGACTCAATGAAAAAAGGACAGTCTTTTAATAAATAGTCTTGGGAAAACTGGATTTCCACATGCAGAACAATAAAATTATACTATCATCTCACAACACACTAAAAAAAAAAAAAATCAACTCAAAATGGAGTGAAGACTTAAATATCAAACTACAATTTTGTAAATACTAGAAGAAAATATAGAAGAAAAATTATATGGCATTGGTGTGGGTAATGATTACTTGTATTTAAGCAAAAGTGCAGGCAACCAAAGCAAATATAGACAAATATGATTACATTTGCATGGCAAAGGAAGAGTGTGTAAAGATAATCACAAATTCTTAGAGAAAAGCAAATTAAAACAACAATGAGATATGACTTCATATCTGTTAGAATGGTTTTTCTTATAAAGTTAAAAGATAAGTGTTGGTGAGGCTGTAGAGAAAAGGGAACCTTCGTATGCTATTGGTGAGAGTGTAAATTAATACAGTCATTATGGAAAATGCCATGGAAGTTCCTCAAAAAACTAAAAATAGAATTTCCCTCCAGCAATCCCACTTCTGGAAATTCACCCAAATTATTTGACATCAGTTTGTTGAAGAGATGTCCACATTCCCATGTTGACTGCAGAACTGTTCTCATTTGTTTGATTGTCCACCTGAGAAATCTCTACTTAGACCAGAAGAAACTTCTTTAAGAAGCAGGTCACAAAGATTCCCCAGTCTAATTTATTTGCTTCTGTCTTCTTTTACTACATCTTACCTTGTTGAAAGCTTTTCCTAGCTATTTGGGCGGCTGAGAAGGGAGGATCACTTGAATCCAGGACTTTGAGTCCAGCCTGAATGGATATGTGGTATAGGGGTAGACACACAACAGAATACTATTTAGCCTTTAAAAACAATAAATTTTATAATTTGTGATAAAATGGATGGATGGAATTATAGCATATTATGCTAATGAAATAAAGCAAGCATAGAAAGACAAATAGCACATGTTCTCATTTTACATGGAATCTAAAACAATCAGATTCATAGAAGCAGAGAGTAAAATGGTGGTTACAGAGGCTAAGGGTTGGGGCTGATGATGGTCAAGGGTACAAAATCTCACTTACCAGCAGGAATGTGTTTATTTTTCTCTTTTATGAGTTCTATTGCACAAAGTCATGAATGTAGTAAAATAATTACACATTACAAAATTTCTGTACATTTCAAATGTCCTCACTCCCCAAAATGTTAACTATTTGAGGTGATGAATATGTTACATAGATTAATTAATTGTTCTAAATTTTATTGATAAATTAGAGCCTCACCTTGTACTCCATAAATATACACAACTGTAAATTGTTAATTTCCAAGAATAAAAAGCACTAATCTTCTCATGAGGGTCCTACCTCCACCATCTAATCAACAACCAAAATTCTCATCTCCTTTTGAGGAGATAGAAACATATAGACTATGCTCTTAGAAAAACCCCTTGCTTCTTCCATCATGTAAGGACACAGCTACAAGGAGTCACCTGGGAACCTATAAGCTGACCCTCACCAAATACCAAGCTATAAAGGGCACTAATTTCATTTATGAGGGTTCTACACACATAACGTCATTCCCTCTCAAAGACCTAATCTCTTACTACCATTATCTTGAGGGTTACAATTTCAACATATGAATGCTGAGGAGATAAAAACATTCTATCGATTGCAATAATGAACTTTCTTTTTCAAAACTTAATGCATCAATTTACTCTAGAAGTCAATTTGTGTTAGTTAATGTTTTGTTACATTCTCACTAGCACTTTTATTCATGTAATAATACTTATTGGATACCTTCTGCATATCAGGCATTGTATTAGGTACTACTCTTTTTTAAAGTACCTTTTTACTTTTAAATAACTTTGAATTTACAAAATTTTTTCAAAAACAATACACAGAATTCCTGTTTTTCCCTGCATTTTGGTTATTTGCATGTTCTTAAAGCTTTTTAATTTCACCTAATAGTATAATATATATAGATATAGATATAGATATAGATATAGATATAGATATAGATATAGATATAGATATAGATATAGATATAGATAGATATATATAGATATATAGATATAGATATAGATATAAAAAATATGGTGTGTATATATATATTTATATATATATATAAAATATACTGTGTATATATATATGTTATATATATCACATAATATATTAAGAAATGCATAGACATTTAAATGCATATCCACATATCTGATTGACAAAGAAGTTTCTCTTTATTTCATGTTAGCATTTGGGGAAAATGATATGAAGATGATTCCTAGTATCTTAAATAAAAGTAAATTGATGATGAGTGATACATAAAATTCCAACTGGAAAACTTCTATAGCACTAACTGCCTGGTTTCTTTAACAAATAACTCCTAAGGCAGAAAGAGAGAGAGAATTTGTTAATGAAAAATGAGATGTAACAATCAATGAAAATGTATAGGCTTTGTTAGAATTGTACTTTAAACCAATTGTACATATATGACAACTTGGAAATTATGAACATCACTTAGAAATTTGGTAGTAGTACAAAATTACTGTTAATTTTTTTAGTGTGATAATGATAACATGATTGAATTGGTGGTTGCTGAGGTTGAGTAATGTGTAAGTGATGTTTCGTTGTACTCTGAACTTAAATACGTTTTGAAATTTCCATAACACAAAGTAAAAAAAAAAGGAAATTGATAGTTACTTGAGAGATATTTGTTTGGAAGAAATAAACTAAAACTTTGATAAGATGTGAAGATCTGGGCTTAGATTGCATCGTGAAATTCCTGTTAAAGCTATAATGTAAAAACTTATTTTTATCATTATTATTACTTATTATCAGCAGTACTGCACTGAACTCTCCTTTTTGAATGAAATCTCATAATTTTCCTAAATGAGCACATTGGTACCTTTCCAAATGTATTGTGGAAACCCCATCCCTATTAAGATTTTTCAGGCACTGAATCGTTTTCTCAAATTATTTTATTGGGAATCCTACCTTCTTTGACTTTTGATGTCAGTTTTTCTGAAGAAAGAGAAAAATAATTACATGTTTTGTTCATAAGACACGCATCAGGGAATTCTGGCAATAAAGATGCTTCTCAACTTAAATATTAGGAATCTGAGGTTGAGACGTTTGTGAGCAAAAGAAGACTGGCGTCTTCTTTTCATTGGCTCCCCAAGTTCCCTGTGACCTTTGACTCTAACTGCCCATATCTGACCACATTGACTAAGCCAACTAGTTAGGAGAGTGTGTGATGAAGGTAAGAGAAACTATATAATCAATTAGTACTAAAAATTGCTGTCTAATATCAATTGAGCACTCATAGTCAATGTATCTGGCAATATGCTAAATGCTTTATTTACAAACCTTTATTTAATTCTCACAGCAAACCAGTATGGTAGGTGAAATTCTACCTGCCTGTAGATAAAACTGAGGTTCAAAAAATCTTAAGCACTTTTTCTATTGTTGTATTTCTGGTAAGGGATGGCTCTTCGATTTGAATGTGGATATTATTCATTTTATAAATTTTTGTAAATGTTTGCCATTGTCAAGGGAATTCATTTTTTAATCCTTTTAGGAGTTAAAAAAAAAATAGGTTAATTATATCAAGCATATATCCTGAACTCAGGATTTAACAAATTTTTCTAAAGATATTAGGGAACAATGAGGCCCCGATACATTGAAGTAATAAAATTAAGTGTCTAATTTAACTACAGGTCTATGACTAGTGAGTCTCAACTTTTTTGAGCATAAAAAATATAATAGACACCTCTTAGTGACTATAGCCTTGAAGATCAACTAAATTAAACCATAGGGCATGAAAACAAAGACCAGGCTAAATCTGAAAAGAAAAGTAAGGGATTTATACCATGACTACATTAATTCATTTTGATCTTATATTAATGAGTTGAAATGTAATTATCACCCTTATTCTGTTGTACATCTGGGCAGCTCCAGACTAATTAGCTCAATACTCTGTATTCTCCCCTTGATCTATATCATTGGATATATCACACCTTTTATCATATTAAATATTTCTGTCTTCTGATTTATTGATTTATTCCTTAGTTGTTTTTTTTCTCCCTATCTTGTTCTTACTTTTTCTTTCTAGCATCTGCCTGCAAGTATTCTCAAAGAATTCATTAACCATGGGATCTATCTGTCTAGCTATGAAAAGAAAGGTCTGGCAAATGGTTCAAATGTTCAGAAAAACCAATCAACCAATCAATCAACAAATCAATGACTTTCATTATGCAACCAGAATAATTTCACCTCTACTTATGGCTCCCTTTGCCTATTCTAATTATCTCAACACAAAAGTCTGGATCTGATATTTGCTGCAAAGGAACCAGTTATACAATGAGTTAATTTTCATTTCTTGGTATCCATTAACAGACCTTTGAGAAAATTGTTATTTATTTTTATTGTGGTAAAACACACATAGCATAAAATTTATCATTTTGTTTAATTTTTAATTGTACAGTTCATTGGTAGTAAGCATATTCACATTGTGGGACAACCATAACCGCCACTCATGTGCAGAACTGCTTCTTCATCCCAAACTGAAACTTTGAATCCATTAAACAAGAATCACTTCCCTTGTCTATCCTCTGACGATCTTCAGTCTGCTCTCTATGAATTTGACTTTTCTTGGTACCCGATATAAGTGAAATCATGCATTTCTTGTCCTTCTGTGTCTGGATTATTTGACTGAGGATAATGCTGTCAAGGTTATTCCATGTTGTAGCACATAGTGGAATTGCTAATAGACCTTTGACTTTAACTATACCAAGATTTTCCACATGACTCATCTGAAAATACAACAGCTGCGCAGGAGAAGCTTCACCTGCCTCAAAGAATTAATAAGGTAAACATTAGGATTTCTAATTTTGCCTAACTATATTAAAGAGGTTATTTAACCACATTTCAAAAGACTTTCTTGTAATAGCATGTTTCTGAAAAACTACATGGTGAATGACCATAGTGCAGAATTTAGTTGGCTAAAATCCCTGAGGAAGACAGTTACAGATGCCCACTTTTATAAAAGTGGTCAAAGGTCTTTGTTTAAAATTAGAACCTTTTAAACATACATATTATTGAGATCTATAGGATGTAACCCTAACTTGTTCCCTTTTGTCAACTTTAAGATCAGGTTCTTGGCACAGTAGAATAGCATTCTAATATCTAGCAAAAACAGATGATTTCTTTTATTTAAACAAAGAGAATAAAATGGAAATGCTTTAAGTTTTCACTTAGCTTTAAAAATATTTATCATCAGTATGCTTGATTATCTGCCTAAAATTCAACAGTTCATCACGTAACAATAATCATTTATTTAATTTATTCATTTTTGATACAGCATACACATAATATTGAAATTACATGCTTTCTTTGTTATTTTGTATTTCCCAATATAAAATGTGTCACTTATTACATAAATATAATATATTTAATTACTTATGAATTAAATACTTACACATAACATTTTGAAATACTACATTTTGCACAATTTTTCACTAGATATTATTCACTAGATCTATTTAACTAATTTTACTGAGCAACTTCACTATGTCACTTCACTGTTCTGGATAATTAAAACTCAACTGTAAAGAAGATAGGAATTGACTCTACCTTCATAGAGATTTTATTAACTACTGGAGAATATAGATAAATACTATAGAAAATTGTAATGCAGTGTGACATGCTATGGTAAGCACAGAGGGATAGGCACATAGATCAGTGTACAATAAACATACATGCATAATAAACAAAGCTGAGGACTCAAATAAGAACATCTGTTGGAAGAGAAGACCATGCCATCTTCGCTTTATAGTAAGTCAAAGGATTCATTACTTAAGAGTTGTTCAAAGTATTCTTCAGAAAGCTGAAATAAGTCTCCAGTTAATGTACAAATGTGCAATTAATGATTCAAAGTTTTATTATTTGGACTAAATGATGATGTAACTTCAGCTTTGAGACTAAAAAAACTTAAGACAATAATAACCAGGCACCCAGGAAAGCACCCATTGAATACCTAGATCAAGTACAGCTAATTTAAGCATATACCATAAAACTTCAGCAAAATGTGCTCCCTGGGAACTGGTGTGATAATTATTTTCAGATCATTTGAATTTGGTGCATAGCCACTAAAGATGGTTACTTTAGTTTTAGAGTAGTTGCTATGTTGCTTGTCTTTCTGGCAAAAGTTAGCTAGTAAGTTCAATTGTATATTTAGACTTCTTCTAATTCAAGATTCTTGAGAAATGCAAGTTACATTCTATATTGATGTGTGTATGCGGCTACATGGTCCAAAGGCAACCAGAACATTAAGACGTTAATATAAGTCAGGGAAGTGGTGGGAAATGTGGGAACACAACTTGACTTAATCCTATGAAATTTGTAATTGCTTAGTCAGAAGGACCATTCCTCCAGCTTTTCCTGTTTGAGTGTGAGTGTTGTTAACAGGCTCTTTATAAACATCAAGCATATATGTTCAACAAATGTAAGTCACAATTCAATGCTAAGAATGTAAAGACTATCAACATTACCTTTAAAAGATGAAAGATAAACGTTGAGCAAATAATCAGACATTTGATGAATAATACAAGGGGAAATAGAGAATTCTATCCAGAATAAAACAGGAAGACTCAATGTAGGTTCTCACTTTAGGAAGATTGTCTGAGAAAATAAAACCAGTTGCCACCTAAAGGACAAGGAGGACTCTGCAAATTCATGATTGGGGCACAGCATGTTCTAGGAAGAGAAAATAGCCTGTGGGAAATTTTCAAGCAAGAAAAACAGACTCTCACATTTTAAGGACTTTGAGAAGAATAACATGGTGCCTTAGATGAGAAATAGGAGCATCTGGAGAGTTGCCTAAGAATCTGAGGTTTAATTTTAGGGGCAATGGGTCCTATGAAAGAGCTTGAAATAAATGTGCATTGTAACAGATTTTGTACTAAGAAGTCACTCACTTAGGTTTGTGTTGGGAGGAGTGAGACACAGGGCAGGGTATTGATTTAAGCCGTAATTATGGAGTAGAACCAATAGGGCCTGATGATTGGTATCAGGTAGAAACATCCGAAGAGGGAAATGCCAAACATGACTTTGAGTTTTCACCTTGAGAAAACTCACCTCTGTTTTATGAACAGAGATTCCAATTGCTGTGATACAAAATTGGGGGAAACACTAGCTTAAGATGATTTCAGTACCTGAGTCTGGGAAAAATTCTCTTGGGAGAAATTCTGGGACCAAATGGTGCCCCAGCATGTATAAGAATGAAGAGCACATAGCAAATATTAAAAGGGATATTTGTTGAATAAACATCTAGTGGATATATTTATTTAGAAATTGAATGTGACAAACTTGGAACATGAGTTGTGGACATATCATGGAATAGATGATTATTGGAAAGTGAAATTGCCTCCACACACACAAAAAAAAATGTGGCATATAAAGGAAAGAAGAATTAGGGTAGCTCCTGGAATAAGCCCATCATTTAAATAATAAGCAGAAGTGGATAGCGGGCAAAGAATTCTGAAAAGGTCTGGGGTAAGGTCTAAGAAAATGAGGAGAGGGTATTTTTTAAAGTGTTTCAAGGATATGGTCAATATTGTCTGATGCTTCTGATATCAGAAAATAACTTAATAATCTAAATGAGAGCATTTTCAATAGAATAGTGAAGGCAGCAATGAGGTTGGATTTGTGGACTGAGTGAAAGATGAACAGTACATGGGGAGAGAATTTGATAACTCATTTGAGACATTTGAAGGAGAGAAAGTAAAAAGAAATACAGAGAGATAGTAGCAGAGATTGTTCAGGCTAAGCTGAGAATTCTGTCTTTGCCATTTATTATTTATATGACTTCTAACAATTACTCAATCCTTATGTAAAGAAAAATGTAAGACTTGGGAATTTTCAAAAGAGGTTACTGGATATCTTTCAACACGATGTTGGAGCCCTTGAAAACTACCTGATCCTATAGGGATATGCATATTTGTAATTCACTATTCTATAAATTTACCTGTAGAACACAGAGAATTATACCATTAGTTCTTGTTTATAAACATACAAATAAATTTGGTCTAGTGGAGACCAAACTGATTTCTCCCAATGGTGGACAGAAGTTAGTTTTTCAATCCATTTTAAAATCCATGTCATCATTCCTCTGCTCTGTATCAATTTGCAACTTTCTGATTTCTTTGAATTGGCTGTAATATCTTTCTTGTTCTCTCATTTAACTAATGTGTTAAATAAATTGCTCACACATATCCATTTCATATTTGTACAAAAGTCATGGTTTTTACACTTCGAAAAATATTTTTTATAAGTGTCAGTTTTCCCATCTGGACAATGAGTTATTGAGGGGATAATTAAGATATTGTAAATAAAAACGCTTAACACCATGCGTGTCCCTAAAAAGAAAATAGAAGGTGGTTGCTGGAGAGGAGTGTGGGGTTAAATGTGGGTGTTTGTTTTTAAATGACATAAGGGACATGAGTGTGTCTAAATATGATGGAAAGGAGCCAGTAGAGTGGGAGAGACTGAAGGGGGAGAAGGGAGGAGGAAAAATTAATTGATCAGAATCTGATGGATAACAGGAGGGGAAGAAAGCTAGAACATTTGGGCAGAAATTGAATTTGATAGGAGGGAAATTCTTCTCTCAGGACAGGCAAATAGAGGAAGGGAGGAATATTGGTACAGGTGTGCTTCCGGATATGCGGTCAGGGGAGAAGGTTCCCTTCTGATGAGGTCAATTTCTTTTTTTGTTTGTTTTCTTGCCCTTGGCAGAGTGCAGTGGTGTCATAGCTCACAGTGACCTCAAACTCTTGAGCTCAAGTGACCACTTTGCCGTGGTCTCCCAAGTAGGTGGGACTACAAGCACCTGCCACACACCCCCCAACTATTTTTTAGGGACGGGGTCTCTCTCTGGCTCAGGCTGGTCTTGAACTCATAGGCTTAGGGGATCCACCCGCCTTGGCCTCCTGGAGTGCTAGGATTACAGACATGAGCCACCATGCCCGGACTGAGGTTAATTTCTGAGAATGAAGAAAGTGATGAAGTTGGCAGTTTGAAGAGAATGGGTGACAGTATCATGGAGTGGAGATAAGGGTTCTGCTGGCTGAGCAAATGGAACAGGATCACTAGCCTGCGTTTAGGGCTTAAATTGGGGTTGGTCAGCAGACAAGTTTATTGATACTCTGTGTATTTGTCATCTATGGACTAACCAGTTTGGTTACAGGCATGGTGAAAGCATCAAAGGTTTTGACAGGTGAGTATTATGCAAGGGTGCAAAGAAGTTAAAAAATTGAAGAAAAATGGAAAGGAAGAACTTTAAAATATAAACTCATAAAATATAAATTGACCTCACTATAGGGAAGAACTTAGAGATCAAAGTAGCATAAAGGATAGGGAGAAAGAAGGAAGAAACAGTATGCTCAGAGGCCAAAGAATTATCCATATAACTTCTTAGTGGCATTTTTTATTAACATTTTCTTAATTATGATTATTTTTTTCTGGTTTATACCACACCCCTCATGGTGAGTTAAGCATTTTATTGTATTTGTTTAGCCTTTCTCTGTTTCTCCTTTGCTCTGAATGAATATACATATAAATGAATATACATACAGAGACACATAAATATGTCATACATGCATTAAAGAAAACTAGGGTCATCTTATTTTGTGATTATATATCGTGAATGTTTTTCCATGTCGTTATCATTTTATAGTACCTTTGCAAATAGCTGATTAATATTCCACAACAGATTATCTTAATGAATTACTACCTTTTAATTGCATATTTTCCCAACTTTTAGTATTTTTTTTTTTGCTAAGTAATGTCCAAGATAAGCTTTATTTTTTTTATTGTAATTCTTATTTTTTTTTATTAAATCATAGCTGTGCACATTAATGTGATCATGGGGCACCATACACTAGTTTCATAGACCGTTTGCCAACTTTTAGTATTATATATAACATTGCAATGGAAATTATATACGAATCTTTGTACAAAGCTTCAGACATTTATTAGAGTGTTTTTACTAGCTACTTTATGCATAGTACAAAATACACTGGTGATCATATATGTAATTCTTAACAAGGAAACTTATGCAATAAAAATGTCTTTAATTGCTTATTAAATAAATTATACTGAATTTAAGATACATAAAATGGAATAGCTTCTATGAGGTTATTGAAATAGAATACCTGATAATGTTTCCAGCCATATCTACTATTACCTAGAGATATTTAGTTGTTTTATTTTTAAGTATTTTATAATTTAAAAATATAAATATATATTCATTGTTAAAATTCAAACATGAATCAAATTATAATACTTTCATGATTTTCTTTCTATAGCTTAGGTTTAATTATTTTCTCTCTTGTTATTTATCCTCATACATCTGCTATTCAGTTTCCAAAATCTTGGTGAATTTCTTATCTGCTGCCACTTCTCTTGTTCTGTTTGTCTTTACAGGTTTATAACATAGAGAGTTTTTTTAAACTGTCTCTTTGGTGGAGGTTTTGGAGGGGAGATGTGGGTTCATTCTCCTATAAATAACCATATTCTTTATTCATTCTTTTTTCAACTTTAACATGTTTAATTAACAAAAAGTTTGTATATATTTAAGGTATACAATGTGATGATTTGATACATGTATACCCTGTGTAATGCTTATCATAATCAAATTAATTAATATAGTTATCATCCATGCTGCACCTTAAATTCAGGGAACTGGTGCATCTCAAACTGAAGTTTGTACCCTTTCATCAACATCTTCCTATCTCTACCTTCCTTGCTGCTAGATTCCACATAGAGGTGAGATCTTGCACTGTGTGTCTTTTTGTGTCTGGCTTAGTTTATTTCACTCACCATAATGTCCTTCAGGTTCATGCATGTTGTACCAAATGGTAGACTTTCCTACTTATTTTAATATATAGTACATTTTCTTTATCCATTCATCCACTGATAGACACTTAGATAGACACTTTCCATATCTTGGCTATTTTGGATAATGCTACAATGAACATGGGGGTGCAGATGTCTCTCCAAGAGAGAGATTTTATTTCATTTAATATATATCCAGAAGTAGAATTTCTGGTTGTATGTTATTATTCTATTTTTAATTTTTTGATGAACTCACATATTTTTTTCATAACGACAGTACCAATTTATGTTCCCACCAATACTGTAAAAAAGGCTCACTTTCCTACACATCCTTACCAACATTTGTTATCTCTTGTCTTTTTGATAAGACGAGAGGTGGTATCTAATTGTGGTTTTCACTTTCGTTTCTCTGATAATTAGTGATGCTGGCCATTTATATGTCTTGCTCATTTTTAAATTGGTCTGTTCTGTCGGATCCAGGAGGGTAGGTCGCCGCCCTGGCCCATGAAACCGCCAGGACCCAGACAGCTGTACAAGCTTGCTCCCAGGGTGTGGCTCCCCGGCACCTATGGGGAGATGGCACCCTTTGTCTCAGGCAGATGAGGCTCCCATCAGGAGGAGCCAGTTGTCTCAGTTGTCAGAGGGGCCGGAATGCCTCAAAAGTGCAGCAGTCTTAGTAGGAGCCTCCACTAACTTCTCCCATGGCTATTTACACCACAGGTGTGGAAACTGCCGAGCAGTGACCTACTTGCTCTCATGCTTTTTAAGGGAAGACCAATCCCTTCCCCATTCCCTTATTACCAAGGTGTTTCTTTTCAGGTGACTCCTACATTGGGCTATTCATTTTTTTTGCTATCAAGTTCTATGATTTCCTTATGTACTTTAGATCTTAATTATTTGTCAGATAGATGGTTTGCAAATATTTTCTCCCATTCCATAGGTTGCCTTTTCATGTTTGCTATGCAGAATCATTTCGGTTTGATGGTGGTCCCACTTGATGATTTTTGTTTTCTTACCTGTGCTCTTGGTGTTATATCCAAAAAAGTCACTGCCAAGGTCAATATGAAGAAGTACATTTTCCTTATGCTTTCTTCTGAAAAGTTTACAGTTTCAGATGTTATATTTAATTCTTTAGTCCATTTTGAGTTGATTTTTATATACAGTATAAGATATAGATCCAATTTCTTTTCTTTCTTTTTTTTTTTTTTCTTTTGCATGTGGATATTACATTTTCTCAGCATCATTTATAGAAGAGACTTTTATTTCCCTGTAGTGTGCTCTTGGAGCTCTTGTCAGATTAGTTGACCATACATATACAGGTTTATTTCTAGGCTATTTTTTCACTGTTTTATGTGTCTATTTTTATGTCAGTAGATAATTTTGGTTACTATAATATAGTTTAAAATAAGGGTGGATGATGCCGTGGGTGATGCCCCCATGTTTTTTCCTTTTAAGGACTACTTTGACTACTCAAGGTCTTTTGTGGTTCCATGTAAATATTAGTACTGGTTTTTTTTGTTTGTTTGTTTTGTTTTTGTTTGTTTGTTTTTTATTTCTGTGAGAACTGCCACTAAAATTTTGATAGGGATTACTTTGGATCTGTAGATTGCTTTGGGCAGCATGAACATTTTGACAATATTAACTCTTCGAATCCATAACATGTGATATCTTTCTATTGTATCTTCTTCAAGTTCTTTTTACTAATGTCTTAGAGTTTTCAGTGTAAAGATCTTTTACGTCCTTGGCTAAATTTCTCCCTTCAGAAAATGCTGACCAAACACTATCTCAAAGATTTGGCTTCCAAGATTCTTGCTTCAGTTTCCTTGTGTACTGGCTTAGTTTTGTGAGCTGTTTATGTTTAATCTGCCCAAATCATTAGTTTTATGTTGTATTTAGTCTCTTTCCTACTCACGCTATTGACTTTTAAAATTCAAAACTCCTGATTTTGGTTCCAGAAAGTTCATTTTTTCCTGTAAGGTAGATTTCTTAAGACTTCCAATAATTTTTTATATTAAAATCCTTCCTTCCTACCTCCCGTGATTCCTTCCCTCCCTCCCTCCCTCCCTTCCTTCCTTCTTTCTAGAAGACATCTGTTGAAGGAAAAGACTACCATTCAGCATCTTAAACAGAAATCTGATTTAACTGCTTGCTAATCATGGTAGGGCAGTGCTTAGGGAACCCAGTCTCTCTGAATGAAGTATTGAAGCTTGTACACCTATGTCAACTTGTTATCGATCACTTAAAATAATGGTTATTTGTTTCTATGACCAAAAATAAAAAGTGTTTCTTAGAAGAATAGAAACCTTTTATTCTCACTCTTGTTTTGATTTTTTTTATTTTTATTAAGTCTATCACTTTGTTTTTGGGGTGTTTTTTTTTTGAGACAGAATTTCACTCTGTCACCTTGTGTAGAATACCATGGCGTAATAGCTTGCAGCAACCTCAACCTCCTGGGTACAAGCATTACTCTTGCCTCAACCTCCCAAGTAGCTGGGACTGTAGGTCCCTGCCACAATGCCTGGTTAATTTTTCTACTTTTAGTATAGATGGGAGTCTCACTCTTGCTCAGCCTAATCTTGAACCCATAAGCTCTAGCAATCTACTTGCCTCAGTGTCCCAGAGTGCTAGGATTATATTATGTTATTATTATATTATATTATATTATTCCATCACGATGAACTACTTATTTCCCTTAGATGCGTATGACTGATCAGTTGATATATATCTCTTCCATGCTTGTGTAGGTGTGATTGGTGGACTAGCAGGTATTAAAATATAAAGTAGGAGTAGGCTAGTAAGCCAAAACCTTTCTCATGAGGCATGAGCCAGACTCTCCAGGTATTGAACATTTTTTGATGTATATAATGAGAAAAAAATTGCTCAGCTTTGTTATTCCAGAGTTCATAATGTCATTTTAATATTTTATAGCTGTAGCAATTTCTTGTTTTGTATCATAAAGCTTTTCTCCAGTCGTAAATGTTTTTCCAAACTACGAGTTTTAATGATTATAGAACTGCAAATGCTGCGATTTGTCATTCCTTCCATAACTTTAATATTTAGTATATTTGTGAGAATTTGTTAGAATGTTATAAACAGAGCAATTGTTGTTTTCCTTTAGGTTGTTAATCACTATGATTTTAATCTTGGTATTCAATAAATTAATTAGTTGGTTCATAATTATTACTAAGTAGAAATGAGTGTGACGGGTTTTTAAAAAGATATCCTTTCCCCAGATGCAATTATCAACATATATGCATATATCTTTAAAGGGAAATAGCGTGTGAGAGAAAGATTTAATATGCATCTAAAAATAATTTTATAATTACAATAAGTTAAATGTTTCTTATATGTTAGAATTCAGGTTAGTTTATAAATAATTGATGATTACATGAAATTAGAATGGCCACTTATTTTATTAAGCTTTATAGGAATATAATTGATGGCTTTATACATTATTACACTGTGTACATTATTTCAGATAACTGCACGTAATGAAGCATAGCTCCATTCACACTGTTACCATGATAACAGCACTGGTCCTTTTCTAATTAGCAGCATATGTTGCTGATTAAATCTATTGGCTCTGAGTTAAGTAGTAAGAATTTTATCATTGTGATGCTCTTACTGAGCTCAGGATACTTAAATAAAACAATTTATGACTTTTTCTTTAAATAAGGGAACAACTAACTACAGCCCATTAGTTAAATCAGCCTACTGCTTATTTTTGTAAATAAAGTTTTATTGGAATGTAACCCTGCCCATTTCATTTATTTACATATCATCTGTGGCTGCTTTTGAACTACAATGGTAGATTCCAGTATTTGCAACAGAAACCATAAGGTCCACAAAACCAAAAATATTTACTGTTTGGCCTTTTATGCTGAATCTTATTAGCCAAAAGGCCAAGAAGTGAGAGGTTTGGACCTTTACAAAAAACATTCCCTGACACTTGCATTAAATTTTGGTTAGCCTTATAAAAGGCTTACTATTTGACTTATTCTTTTTTCTTTTCTTTTTTTTTTTTTATTGTTAAACTATAGCTGTGTACATTAGTGCAATCAAGGAGTACAATGTGCTGGTTTCATATACAATCTGAAATATTCTCATCAAACTGTTCAAGGTAGCCTTCATGGCATTTTCTTAGTTATTGTATGTAGACATTTGTATTCTGCCTTTAGTAAGTTTCGCCTGTACCCATTCTAAGATGCACTATAGGTGTGGCTCCACCCATTACCTTCCCTCTACCCAAACCTCCCCCCTCCATTCCCCTTTCTGTGCCCTTTCCTCATAGTCTTGTGCTATATTTGGGATTCTTAACATTTCTACAGGTATCTGTGATTTTGATGCAAAACACTTATGTCAATAGTCATGTGCTGTAAGATGCTGGTTATTATTTTGATGTTTGACAGTTGTTGAGTTTATCAAAATACTTGCTAAATTTTTTGAAAGTCACATCTGCCCTACTGTAATTTTAAAGTAGTCATGGTTTAATTTTGTTGTTTTGCATTTGTCTGCTTGTTATCATAGGCCACAGCAATTTATTGCATTTTGCTTTATTGCACTTCATAGGTATTGCATGTTTTACAAGTTGAAGATTTGTGACAATCCGGTGCCAAGCAAGTTGTTAGCACTATTTTTTCCAAAAGTGTGTACTTACTTCATGGCTCTGTGTTAGCACTTTTTACCAAAAATTGATTTTTAAATTAAGAATTGGCTGCCTGGAAAACAGGCTTGGAGATTAAAGATGGCGGCCAAGTAACAGCTTCCCTGCAACTGGGCACAGTGAGTCTGGGGAGATAAGACCACTGGCATCTCTGGCTGGTGGGATCTGCCTATAATCATCCCTTTGAGGATACAGGGAGTCAGCAAGGGACTTGTGGACCCAAAGAGGAGGACAAAAACAGTGGGAAACTGGCAAGTGGTTGCATGTGTTCAATTGACCTAATCATGCCAGCAACCATAAGTACAAGCAGCAGTGAGACTGGAAACTGGAAAGGCCTTAACTGTGAACTTTTTCAGTGTTTTTGGACTTGGCACTCAGTTGAACTGCCTTGGGGAGAGCTTGAACAGGAGTGTGGAGAACTTTGGGCATTGTCTGGGGCCCCAACAGAGCCACAGACCTGGGCTGCAAAGAGTCATTGTGTGAGAGAAGTGCCCTGGCAAGCTCCACCCTCAGGGTCCCAGAGCAAGGATCAGGCAGGACCTAGCAACCTAGTGACAGAGCAGCCTAAAAGCGGGGACTGAGCTGCCCTACAGCCTTAACCCTTAGGGAAAGAGTGAGATGGTTTTGGCACACTGGAGGCTCAGGCTGTTGACCTGGATAGAGTGTCATGGTGTCACAGTTTATAGCAACCTCAAACTCCTGGGCTTGGAATCACCCGAACCTCCATAAGATCTGTGCTGTGACCCCGTACCAACTGGGCCTCCACATGCCCTGACCAGGAACTGCAGGAGCTGCACAATCCTGCATTCTCCCTCCTGTGTCCTCCCAGCCTCCACACTGGCCCGCTCATCTGGCCAGGGATACTGGTAGCTGTGTGTCCTCTGGAGCCCTCCCTGCCTCTGTGCAGAGCCCCTCTCCTGGCCAGAGACTGCTGGAGACTTGGGTTCTCTGTGCCAGGCACTCCCAGGACCATATGCACAACTTCCCGCCCTGTTGCTAGATCTGGGTGTGTCACATGCCTGAGCAGCTTCCACAACCAGAACTCCCTACATGAAGCAGCCTCCGAGGAACTATACTGGGTCACTCCCTACAAAGATCAAGCAACAATAGAGCAATCCTACTGGGGTCTAATCTTGGAGAGACACCTCCCCAACTCTGAGAACGGCCAGAGGCAATGGTGAAAAACAATCATGAGGTGAAATCAACAGAAAAATTCTGGCAATATGAATAATAACAGTAGATCAACTCCCCAAAGGATCAATGAGGCAGACACAGCACAAGATCCCATGCACAAATAGCTGAGATGTCAGAAATCGAATTCAGAATCTGGATACCAAATAAGATTGAATTAGAACTCCAAGCAATAACACAAAAGATATCTCAAGAAATAAATGAATTCAAAGACTAAATGACCAAAGATTTTCACACATTGAGACAAAAAATTGCATCCCTCAAAGATCTGAGAAACACAGTAGAATCCCTCAGTAACAGAATGGAGAAAGCAGAAGAAAGGATTTCCGACATTAAAGACAAAGTTTTAGAGTGCTCCCAAACTCTCAAAGAGGATGAGAAATGGAGGGCAAAAACAGATCACTCTCTCAGAGAGCTCTGGGATATTTTGAAGAAAACCAATATTCATCTTATAGGGATCCCTGAAAGCGACGAAGTGGCTTCACAAGGCACAGAATCTCTTCTCCATGAGATTATGAAGGAAAAATTTCCAGACATGACAAGACATTCTGAAATTCAGACAGCAGACGGTTTCAGAACTCCAGCACAACTCAACCCAAATAAGAAATCCCCCAGACACATCATAATCAATTTCACTAAAGTTAATATGAAGGAGAAAATTCTGAAAGCTGCCAGATGAAAAAACCATTACCTACAAGGGGAAGAATATTATAATAACTGCAGATCTCTCTGCTGAAATCTTTCAAGCTAGAAGAGGATGGTCATCAACTTTTAATCACCTAAAATAAAACAACTTTCAACCCAGGATTCTATACCCAGCTAATCTGAGTTTCATTTATGACAGAGAAATTAAATACTTCAATGACATTCACATGTTGGAGAAATTTGCCATAACTAAACCAGCTCTCCAGGATATTCTCAGACCTATCCTCCATAAAGAACAGAGTAATCCTCCACCACAAAAGTAAACTCATCCAGAAAATTTTAATCAAATTCCAACTTCCACAGTCACAAAATGATTAAAAAAGTCCACCGGACTCTCGAAAGGCTTATCAATATTCTCAATTAATGTGACTGGTTTAAACTGTCCTCTAAAGAGGCACAGGTTGGCTGACTGGATACAAAAACTCAAACCAGATATCTGCTGCAACAAGAATCGCATCTTACATTAAAAGACAAATATAGACTCAAGGTGAAGGGATGGTCATCTATATTCCAGGCAAATGAAAAGCAGAAAAAAGTTGCAAAAATGTTCACCGATGCCATAGGCTTCAAACCAACCAAAATAATTAAGGATAAGAATGGACACTTCATATTTGTTAAAGGTAATACACAATATGATGAGATCTCAATTATTAATATTTATGCACCCAACAACAACGCACCTCAATTTATAAGAAAATGTCTCACAGACATGAGCAACTCGATTTCCTCCACTTCCATAGTAGTTGGAGATTTTTACACCCCTTTGGTAGTGCTGGATAGATCCTCCAAAAAGAAGCTAAGCAAAGAAATCTTAGATTTAAACTCAACCATTCAACATCTGGATTTAACAGACATCTACAGAACATTTCATCCGAACAAAACTGAATACATGTTCTTCTCATCAGCCCACATATCATACTCCAAAATCAACCACATCCTAGGCAACAAATCTAACCTTAGAAAATTAAAAAAAAAAGAAATTATTCCTTGCATCTTCTCAGACCATTAGGGAATAAAAGTTGAACTAAATAACAACAGGAACCTGCATACCCATACAAAAACATGGAAGCTAAACAACCTTATACTGAAGGATAGACGGGTTATAGATGAGATTAAGAAGGAAATCACCAAATTTTTGAAACAAAACATCAAGACACGAATTACCAGAATCTCAGGGATACTGCAAAGGCAGTCCTAAGAGGGAAATTTTTACCACTGCAAGCCTTCCTCAAGAAAACGGAAAGAGAGAAAGTTAATAACCTAATGGAACATCTCAAGCAACTGGAGAAAGAAGAACACTTCAACCCCAAACCCAGCAGAAGAAAAGAAATAACCAAAATCAGAGCAGAACTAAATAAAATTGAAAACAAAAGAATTATACAACAGATTAATAAATCCAAAAGTTGGTTTTTTGAAAAGGTCAATAAACCTTTGGCCAACCTAACCAGGAAAAAATAGTAAAATCTCTAATTTCATCAATCAGAAATGGTAATGAGAAAATAACAGACCCCTCAGAAATTCAAAAAATCCTTAAGGAATACTACAAGAAACCCTACTCACAGAAATATGAAAATCTAAAAGAAATCTACCAATACCCGGAAGTACATCACCTACCAAGACTTAGCCAGAACGAAGTGGAAATGTTGAACAGGCCTATATCAAGTTCTGAAATAGCATCAACTATACAAATTCTCTCTAAAAATTAAAGCCCAGGACCAGATGGCTTTACGTCAGAATTCTACCAAACATTTAAAGAAGAACTAGTACCTATATTACTAAACCTCTTCCAAACTATAGAAAAAGAAGGAATACTACCCAACACATTCTATGAAGCAAACATCACCTTGATCCCTAAACCAGGGAAACACCCAACAAAAAAAGAAAATTATAGACCAATATCACTAATGTATATTGATGCAAAAATACTCAATAAGATCCTAACAAACAGAATCCAACAACACATCAAATATACACCATGACCAAGTGGGATTTACCTCAGGTCTCAAGACTGGTTCAATATACGTAAATCTATAAATGTAATTCAGCACATAAACAAACTTAAAAATAAGGACCATATGATTCTTTCAATTGATGCAGAAAAAGCTTTTGATAATATCCAGCATCCTTCATGATCAGAACACTTAAGAAAATTGGTATAGAAGGGACATTTCTTAAACTAATAGAGGCCATCTACAGC